>PVKE010016107.1:0-32471 GCA_004027555.1 Craseonycteris thonglongyai
GTTACCATAGAGATGAACGAGCCAGTTCAGTTAACTTTTGCACTGAGATACCTGAACTTCTTTACAAAAGCTACTCCACTCTCTCCTACAGTCACACTCAGTATGTCTGCAGATGAACCCCTTGTTGTAGAGTATAAAATTGCTGACATGGGACATTTAAAGTACTATCTGGCTCCCAAGATTGAGGATGAAGAAGGATCTTAAGCATTCTTAAAATACAAGAAAATTAAAATTCAGTTTTTTGAGACCTGCTTCTGAGATTCCAGCATGTCCTTAAGTCTCTTCTGTCACCAAATTTGTACCTCTAAGTGCATATGTAGATAACGTTTTCTGTAAATAACCATTTTTTAAAATCCATTTTCTACAATTTGTTTAAAGGCTAAAGTCCCAAGTCAAATCTGGTCTTGTTAACCTAGAACTACTGGCTTGAAATACTCCTTAGGATTTTTATAAGAGTTTTGACTATTAATGCAGTTTGAAGAATTGTTTTCAATTTAAATAAAAGTTACTGGAGTTTCAAAAAAAAAAAAAAAAGATTCCTCAGATATCAGCCAGTATTTTTTGCAATACGTATCTTCTCCATAGTGGATCATGACTTGAGAGCTGGCTAAGTCTTCGACTGACATAGCAACAATTGATTAGGTCCCGTAATGATTGTGAAAATTAAATCAGGTAATACATCTACAGAGTTTAGCATGGTGCCACACCGATTGTAAGGCCCAGAAAAACGGGTACGCCACATGGCACTGCAGTTCTATACGTTAGTTGTAATTTATTTTGTTCTTTACTTATCCTTTTTTCTACCCAGTTGTTCCCCTAAAACAAACATTTTTATAGGCTTTTACAGGTGCATTCAATGTAGAGAACAACAGAAGAATGAGAAAGGCAATACACCTGTGCAAGTTAATTGTTTGACAATTGTACATAATTGATTTCATTGCATGATTTATTATACTGACGTATCCAAAAGTTTGGCTGTTTTATAAATAAATAAATTAATTCCCACTCTCCCTTCTCCATCCACACTCTCATACTTGGTGTTTAGGAGCAATATTTATAAGTGATGCAACTTGTTTTCTTGATTTTCTACTGCTGCTTATAGAGGTTAGAGGAGGGCAATGGTGCCTATTTACACAGTGATGGAGGAATGAGACGATTCCCTTTGGCTGTGCACCCTTATTATAAAACTGCCTTGAAAGCTACATTAGCGATATGAATATAGGTTACTGTTATTGCTATGCTATTTTTTTTTAATTAGTGTTTTGGTTTCTTTGGGTAAAAACCCAGCAGTGGAATGACTGGGTCCTTCGTTGTCTCTTGTTATAGAGACTGTTTGTTTTAAAGTCTGTTTAGTCTGGGATAAATATTGCTATCCCAGCTTTTGTTTGTTTGTTTCCATTTTCATGAAGTATCTTTTTTTCCATCCCTTTACTTTCAGTCTGTGTGTGTCTTTTGAGCTGAAGTGGTCTCTTGTAGGCAGCATATGTACAGGTTTTGTTTTCTTCTCCATTCAGCCATGCTATGCTTTTTGATTGGAGCATTTAATCTATTTACATTTAAAGAAATTGTTGATAGGGATGTAGTTATTGCCACTTTATAGAAGCAACCCAAGTTTCCATCAATAGATGGATGGATAAAGAAGTGATACGTATGTACAGTGGGCTATTACTCAGCTATAAAAAAGAATGAAATCTTACCATTTGCAATGATGTGATGCACCTAGAGGGTATCGTGCTAAGTGAAATAAGTTAGACAGAGAAAGACAAATACCATTTGGTTTTACTTTTTGTGGAATCTAAAAAACAAAATAAATGAACAAACAAAACAGAAACAAATTCATAGACATAGAGTACAAATGGATAGTGGCCAGATGAGAGGAGGGTTGGAGGGATGGGTGAAAAAGGGGAAGGGCTTAAGAAGTACAAATTGGTAATTGTTCATGGGCATACACAGCACAGTATAGGGAACATAGTCAATAATATTGTAATAACTATGTATGATGTCAGATGGGTACTAGATTTATCAGGGTGATCACTTTGTAAGTTATATAAATGTTGAATCACTATGTTGTACACCTGAAACTAATATAAAATTATGTCAACTCTAATAGAAAAAAAATTTATTTAAGAAAGAATATACAAATATATATAAAATCAACAATTAAAATATCTGTACATTATTACCTCAGTAAAATATTCTAGACATATAAATTCTAGTGTCATCTATATCTTTCTATTACCTGTTACAATAAATCAAATGCTAAAACCCCCCAGATTTCACCTAAACATGGGTTTTTGGATACAGACATAATTTCTCTATGGCATCATGCTATGATTGGTTTATGAGGGTTCCTAGGATTCCTCCCCATGTAATAATGGAATCCTCACAACTGCAGACCACATCAAATGACAAGTAGCTTTCTCCTTCTAGGCACTTTGGCTCCTTAAAGCTAAGGAGAGCCCAGATAAAACAGGCCAACTGTCTGGAAAGCATGTGATTATCACTAAGCAGTAATTTTATTGTGCAAATGCCTAGTTTGACCTCTGACTCCCATTTTTATTCATGTTTGGATTGAATACCTGAGAGGAAGATTTCAATAGCAAATGCCCCAGCTCTAGCAAAGCAATCAGAAATTTCATCAGCCAAATGAGTGTGTGAGAAGTAGTCAGCTAGATGGTCATGTAAAAATATTGCATGAGAGGATGCTGAATAGTACACGGAAAGCAAATAACAGTGCTGCCACAATCTGTTCTTTGTTCAAAGCCCTGCACGAAATAAAAAACAATGAACCTGTGGAAGCCTCTGTCCATTAATAGTGACTGTTTTGATAGGCCATTTCATAAGCGATCTGGGTAGTATGATCTATCTGCAGTTTATTTGTGTCTCTATATAAAAGTGAAAACATCTACCCCTGAGTAATAAAGAAGGATAACTGAGTAGTATCATCAGTCTACTGAATGAAAGTATGAGGTCATAATGGATATGTCAGCTAAGTAATTCTATTAAATATGACCTCCATATAAAAAAAAATCAGTAGAAATGATGGAGGAACTACCAAAAACCTTGCCTTTTTCTCCCAGAGTTATTTTCTTTAAGTAACAGAAACACAACATGAAATCACTAACTTACATTTTCTTGGGCATAAGTACCACTGTTTCTGTTTTTGCTCGATGTCTACGAAATACTTCTCTTTCAACTTGAGGCTTTCCTTTTGATTCTGCATTGCAGGTAACAGACTAGGTGTCCCAGATTGGTTTAAGTGATTCCATGTTGATACAGTCATTCAGAACCCTGAATGCTGGGTCAATTTTCCCAGACACTAAAATACTGCTTTTCTAGTGCAATGTTTTCTCCCATCTTCCTCTTCCAGCCCCTGGGAATGAACCACGTTTTTATTCAGAACTACCTGTTGAATGTGGCAAGTTAGGGAATAAATACCATGGCTGTTCACTTCAAAATCTGTTTTGAACAGAAATATACTGTGCTCTATTCTGGGCTGAATGCATTTATGAGTTTGGACAAGACTAGCGTCAGGCCAAACTCTGATGCAAATTTTCTAGCTTACCTTACCACTTTGCCAGATACTCAAGTTAAATGAATAGACGAATGGTTAAAGAATGAAGGTGGTAGATACAGGAATATATTACTAAGATCAGTTGAGAAACGTGGTTTTGTTTAAAAGAGGATAATTATCCTGTATCTGTCAAATCTTAATCTTTAGCAAGCTCATTCTTTATTTCTAACGAAAGTTTCATAGTTCATATACTTGTAAGTAGACAACCTCTAGGGTAATCCTCATTAAGACTGTTCAACCAAATCTATCCCATATAGGGCAGAAACAATGACCTTGGATGGGGTGGTCCCTGCAGTGCTCGCTAGAGGTCAGAATAGAGTCATGAACCAGATGGTCAGGAACCTGGGGCTTAAAGCAAGAAGTTGTGGGGAGATCATGCCCAACAGTCTTGGTTTCAGAGCAGGAGTAGACAAACTCTCAACTTGGAGCCACTCGTAAATATCAATACACAAAGCATGCGCAAAATAAGAAAGCTCTCAAAAGTTCTGGCCTTGTTCTCTCTCTCCACATCTTCCAAATGAACAGCATTGTTTCAAGTTATGTGATGTCAACAGTGGAGGTTATTAACATAAAATGTAGGGCACATCTGAGACAAGACTAAAGCATAAAGCACATATGAACCAAGAATTGATTCTTCTTCATAATATTCAGTAAGTTAAACGCTGTTGGGTATTGCAATCAAATTATTGTATCCACCAGAAGTAAAGTTAGGTTTTATGTTAATTCAAATTGTTCCTCCAATAAATGCAAAGGCTCTAAATTTCTACATGTAGCTCACTGTGTGAATGATTTGATCCAAACTAAAATTTAGTTTCTAAAAACTCCAGTTTTATTTTAATTTATCAAATGTATATGATTCTTTAAAAATCTCCCTCATATTTTTGATTTGTAGCTTTCCCTTCCTCATTAAGTAGGCTTTTTTAAATGCTCTCCTCAAAGTGTTCATTTGTATTATTTACCAGATTCTCCCATTTTCCCCATTCCTGTCACCAAGAAATAATGTAATTTTGTTCAGAATGACAGTATGCTGCAGGAAACCCAATTTGAATCAAGAATTGCACTTTTCTGTCACTAATCTTGTCATTCATGTAGAAGAAGAAATTCTTTTGTGAAACCAGTAGTAACTCAATGAATATGGTATCTGTCCTCTCTCTCTGGGGAATAAGAGGGATAGAACAAAAGAGCTATTTTTAAAGAATCTGATGAATATTAGATGGAAGATCAATGCTATGTTTTGTAACCTAGGTTTTCTTCATGTGGTTTCCAGGTAATTCTTTGTCCTCTATTAGATAATAACCAAGTGTTCTTAAAACAATTTCTTGCGGGACGCATACTGATTGAGATTGTTGTAAATCCCCTGCTCATTTGATTCAGAACTGCCTTCACAGAAATTTATAGAAGAGGTACAATGTGTGGTAATTTCTCATTAATTCCATTCAGTTTACCCAATGCTTATAACAGCATTGTGTTAGTAACTGCAGATGATATAAAAATAAAACAGATAAAGGTTTTACCTTCAAGAGTCTGACAACACAATAAAGAAAATTAAACAAGCATCCAAATAAATATAGTGCAAAATTCAATAAGAGCAACACCTCAAATATGTTATAAGCAAAGTATTGAGATTTAACACCAACTGAGATGGGTCTCAAGTGCTGTGGGGGTCAGTAGACAGAGGTGCTTCTCTTTCCAGCTTGCAGGTGACCAAAAAACCAACAAAAAGAGGAGTGAGAAGGAAGCCAGGAAAGCCTGCTGGATTCTCATACTAATTGTTGCCCTGAGTGCACTCGATGTCACTTTGGTCAAGCAAATTACTCTTATTTATCTTTTCCTGAAAACAAAGACGTTGGACTGATGATTCTAATGTGCTCTGTGTGTGCTGAAGCAGGAACAAATCTCAGAGGAGCTAACAGGAGATTGGGTGGCTTGTCCCTGAGTGGTCACTGAATTAGCTTTGTGTCACTTAACTTGATGCCTCATTTTAAAATGACATTTGAGATTGGAAGATGTCAATACTTATTTAGTTCTGGAGTTGCCTAATTAAACACAAACCAAGCACCACTCTCTATTATCATATGTCTACCAGAAATAAACATATGTTTCATTTTTCAATCATGTGTTCTATCAGTGAGGAGCACTGATTTCTGCACCCACAGTAGTAGTTGGTCCATAAGTACATACTTAATCATCACTAGTGTCAAGAAATATATCAACTCCCTAACTGGTGCTGAGGACATTAGACACAGTGCTTTATAAGAGGCCAGTATTCAGATGAATGTAAATACAAAGATAACTAAGCATGCTGGGTAAAATACAATACATATCAAACTAGTGGTAGAGAGAATAATGTTATTCATTAATTGAACAAGCATTTAATTAGTCACTTCTTGGCACAGGGTGACCCCCCCTCCCCCCCGGACATTGAAGATAATCTTGACAACTCAGATATGACCCTTTATCTGCATAGAACTGGATTGCATAATCATTCAAGCATACACAAGTATTAAAGGCTGTCACAAGTGCTATGAAAAGATACAATATAGTGCAATGAGCACAAAAAAACAAGGTACCCGATCTGATGGCGTGGAGAAGCATTTCTGAGAATATGATGATTGAGCTAAGAACTGAAGGGTGAAGACAGTAAAAAAGAAAGAGAATTATTATTTCAGGTCAGATGAGGTAGGTGGGAGCATACACACAGAAAACTGGGTCAGGAGAGAATGACTTGTGTTGCAGGTGGAAATGGGGCTGTAGCTTAGAGGGGAAATTTGGCAATTTACTCTGTGACATGGAAATCCAATGGAAAGGATTTAAAACAAGGACTAGCATAAGTTAACTTGTGTTTTGAAGCTATCATTCTGGCTATGATGTGGGAATAGACTACAGGAGTCATGGATCGAAGCAGGGAGGTCAGTTAGGAGACTATTGTATTAATATTAGTCCAAGACAGAGATGATGACTTGAACTTTGGACATGGCAGGGCTATGACCATGTTAGTAAAAGGAGAAATTTTTGACATGTGAATTGGTGTCACAGGGTAATGTATCACAGAGGAAGTGAGACTCACACTGGATCATGAACTCCAGAACTTTGAGTGAGGGACATGGTGGCATCTTCGGGCAGGGCAGGCAGAGCCTGGGAGTGGTCACGAGGATGCCACATTTGGAGGGACATTGAGTGTCTTTAACTGGAACCCTACGTTTTATCCTGAAAGAAGAAGAAAGCATGAAAGTTACAAGAGAGACCTTTGAATGCCTATCCTAGGAAATGATAGAATATTCCTTAGATAATAAATAGAAGAAACCTTTGTGAAATCGATGTGAAAGGTCCATGGAAGGGTGATTGCTAAATGAAGGGCATTCTTAGTCTTTATTTTTGTACTGAATAACAAGAAATTTGCTTGAGGATCTGACATCAGAATGAGGACAATTTACAGTATCTCATTTCCTTCTTTCTCCCTGCATGTTCTTCTCCCTGAGGTTATAATTTGGGAAGTAAATCAAGATTTCAGCTGAAACTGTTACCAGAGCACTCAAAAGTTCATACTGATTCTCATTATTCTTCTAGCTGAGTTCAACTCCTAAGGCTCTTTAAGATAAACTTTTGCTTTCTTCTTTGATAAGTGAGATCACTTTCCCTCCCCAAAGAAAAATATTTCCATTCAAATAGATACAATGAGTCAGAATATAGAGTTGTTTTGGTTCTGGAGTTTGCATATGAAATGCAATACATTTATTCATCCCTGTCTTCTGAATGTATTTCCTTTTCTCAGAACAACTTATTTATCTTTAAAATTTTGCTCTATTTGAGTTGCCACAAAGTAGATTGTCATAGATTTACTAATAACAAACACTAAATGTTAAAGCTGGAAAGGGGTTCCTAATTTCCCTGCTTATATACTGTACCATTGTTTGTAAATCTTTATTTGGCTATTCATGGCCGATTCAAATAACAACTACTGGGGAAACCAGGATGGCTCAGTGGGTTAAGTGGTCACTTTACAGCCCCAGGGACCAAGGATCAAATTCCAGCGCTGGCCCGTGTGGACCCATATGCTGAACTGGGGTGTGCTTCCCATGCAGGAGGCCCCCAGCCCAGTCCCTGCCCTGCGTGGCCCCTGCCCACATGTGTGGAACAAAACCATGTCGAAAAGTGATGCCAAACAACTATGGGGACTGCTCTGGGCCCTCCCCCTTCTCTCTGTCTCTGTCTTTCTCTGTCTCTCTCTGCCTCTGTAAAAAACAATAAAATAAATCTTAAAAAAAAAAACAATAAAATAAATCTTAAAAAAAACCCAATAAATAACTACTAAGCTACCATATAACACTTCTGTTCCAAACACCAATGTTTCTTTTATATATAAAGCAGTAAAGAAAACCCTAGTAAATCAATAGTCTTATGTGTCAAAAAATCCCATTGGGTCTATTTAAAAACAGATCTGATTGGACCCCTTCTTACCACCTCCACTGTGACCTGCTAAAGCCCCCTGGTCCCACAGATGGATTATTGACATGTAAATGGCCTTCTAACTGCTCTCCATGCTTTACCCTTGCTTCTCATAGTGGATTGAATAGTATCTCCCCCAAATTCACGATCATCCAGAACCTCAGAATATGACCTTGCAGGGTGGGAATACGGTCTTTGCAGATTTACTAAGATAAGGATCATGATGTGACCCCACTAGATTACTGTGAGTCCTCAATCTAATGAGTGTGTCCTTAAAAGAGACAGAAGGGGAGAAGACACAGAGAAGAAGAAGTGAAGATGGAGGTAAATATTGGAGTGATGCATCTATGAGTCACAGGGCAGCAAAAGTACAAGCATCCACCAGAGGCTACGGGAGACGCCTGTCATGGATGCTCCCTCAGAGCCTCCAGAGGGAACCAACCCTGCCAGCACCTTGATTTTGGAATTCTGATACATTTCTCTTGTTTTAAGTCACCCAGTTTGTGATTAGTCATGGCTGCCCTAGGAAACTAATACACTCCTGTGCAATCTAACCTTATTTCCTTCTACTCTCACCCTTGCACTCTCTGCTTCAGGCACACTGGCTTCTTTGCTAATCTTTAAACAACCAAGACACACTCCTGTCTTAACATTTACACTTGCTATTCTCTCCCAGGAACCATCTTCCCTCAGATACATGGATGGCTTACTCAGGCACTTCCATAAGGCTTTGCTCAAAGATTAGGTCCTCCTTGATGTATTCCCTGAGTATTTAAAATCCCACACATTGCTGCCCCCCCATCCTTTCTCCCCACCCAACCCCACCCCCAAACACACACACTTCTTTTCCTTCTCTCCTGCTTTATTATTCATCCTAGCACTTATCGCTCTTTGGCAAAAGCTTCACTCCTTTATTTGCATATTTTATGACTCCTCCCTCTCTAGGATGTGTGGGTGGGGACGTTTACTGTTTCACATCTGTCTCTATCCCCAGGTCCTGTAACACTGTGTGTCATAACATACTCAGGCCTTGATGAGTAAATGTTTAAACTAAAGGAAGTTATGTTACTTTACACTGTTTTTCTAATTAATTAATTCATCCACTCATCAAATATTTATTGAGCCAATAAGCTCAATGCTTTGGTGAATATTACAATGTATAAAACTTGGGCCTTGCCATCAGGGAACTTAAAACTTTTTAAAAGAGTAAGTAATATATACAAAAAAGAGTAAGTGTGGGTAATGGAAAAGGTCCCAAGTGAGAATACCATGGCTTACATTCTATGTCTGCCATTATTTTTGGTGTTTAAAATATTTTAATTCATATCTTTACAGATTTTTTTCTTACGTCACAGTAAAGACCAGTGAGTGACAGGCTCCTTCCAAAAACACGAAGTGCTGTAGTGCTTAGGAAGGATGAGGTTGTTTCAGGCCAGAAATGTTCAGGGGAAGCTTCCTGGCAGAGGTGGTATTTGAGCAAAGCAATGAAGGTATGCGTGATTTTGGTGGGCAGGGATAATCATTATGTGCTCCAAGTACAGCAAATAATACCGCTGCTCTGTCACATGTGCAGCATGTCCAGTTTCAGTGGGAGAGACGCCTGCAAAGGTGGGCGATAGGCTGAAATATTCGCAGATGGGCCTGTTTCCATTTGATTCCTCTAATTCTGTTTGAGAGAAAGGAAAACAAGGGTAGGAGGAGTTTCTGTCATTCAAATATATTTGAAAACTTTGTGACTCAGGCTTTCCCCCTTCAATCCCTAGGCACTGTTTGTTTCTTCTTCCTTGGTCCCAAACTTTTGGTACAAAAGCCCCATTCTCAGTCCAGTTCTCTGTTCCTAGTGGAAACTGGCAACTAGGATGAATGGAAGGTGATAATTGAGCCTGTTTTTTGTTCTTGGTTTGTCTGAATGGGAGAAGTACAGAAAACAGAAAATTTTATTTCTTATTCCTGGTTGTGGCATTTCTCACCTCTAATAAGTCATCACTTTTTGGTAGCCCTGACATCTGAAATGTTGCACTTTCTCACCTGCACATTCCTCTTCAGTCAACCACACCCTGTCTTGTACATAGTAGGTACTCATGAAACGGTAGTTCACTTGGTTTTTACTTTATTTGTTTGTTTACTGATTCTCCACTCTTCCTCCTCGCTTTCCCCAGGTGCCAGTTCTTGACCTTGTGTTTATCATCGTCCCATTCCTGCATCAGGACCTCAGAGCTGAGCAAGTAGCAGGCACCCTGTGAAAGCTCATCAAGCTAAACTCAGTTCTCATGGAATAGATACTATTTTACTTCTCCAACTCTCAGATCTATGTGGGGAAATTTCAAATTTTTGTCTCTGACCAGATGTTGTCTTTCAATCTGCTATCTCCTGAAACAATATTATAAGAGAAATTGACTGTAAAATCAGGAGATAGGGATTCAAGTCCTGGCTATGCTCCTTGATGGGTGCCTGTGTTTAGAGCAAAACCCAATATTTATATTATTCACTTTTCTCATCTGCAAAGTGGGGATGATAATCATCATATCGTAATCACTTGAAAATGAGCTAAGGTGGGCGGGCGCTTTGTGAGCAATTGTGCTATTATGTCACCATTAGGGTCATGGAACATCTCCTCTTGAATATTCACCATTATGCTTCAAAGCTGAATGCATTTATTACAACTCCTATTCCTATTGGGATTTTCCTAATGACACAACCACTCTGTTAGGTTTAAAGTTGGTTGCTGTTTTTTCAGAGTTCCTTTTCTCTGTTTGCTTTGTTTAGTTATTCTTCGGGCATATTGATTCTTCCTTCAAAATGCATTTCAAATTTGTCCACTCCAGGGTAGAATTTCATCCTAAATGCCTACCTTTGTCTTCTAACTGATACCTATTGTCTATGGCAGGGGTATCAAACTGGTGGCCTTCCAAGGCTATTTTCTTCATAACAATTTTTTTCTTTTTTCATTTTATTTCAGAGCATCGTGGGCCACAAAACATTACCTCTGGCTTGCAGGCCGCCAGTTTGACACCCCTAGTCTATGGTATCTCATAACACCAACACACTTCAAACATCATCAACTAGATTTATTTTCAAAAAGAGATGGTTTGAGTCATCTTATTTTCCAAACAGAAATCCTCTAGTTCTCCAATGTTTTTAAAAATAAGTACATTGTTCCTTCATTTGTTCTTTAAATTAACTAACATGCTTAAGACTGTATGCAAGATGCTAAGGATGAATAAGAGAAGACCCAAAACTTTAAGAAAACTCTTGAATCTTCATTAGAATAAAGTGTTAAATTCTGCATGTATCCTGTCTTCCATCTTAACTTCCTTTTCCCTCCAGCATAATGTCCTCCCAAACTCCACTATTTAATCCTCTGTCCCTGGGGCTGCAAAGCAAGTGCTTTACCCACTGAGCCATCCCGCCTTCCCCTATAGATACTTTTTAAATAAAACAAAGTATTGAAAAATGAGATATTGTCCTGTACCCCATTGCTCACTACAATAGGGCAACCTACTAATGTTTGTTCTGTGAAAGATTAGTTCTGTAAGAAACTTGTGTTAGGTACACATCAAAAAGAGCTTCCATATCTAAATATGTTTGAGAAATAATAGGTTAAATAAGATTAAACCACTTTATTTATAGCAGGACTTCTCAGATACTTTAATTTGCTAATAAACATTGAGTTCTACCAGGAACTATAATTTTTTAAACCTATATTACTACACACCAAAAATGTTTTTGTGACAACACATTTTTAGACTTAGTGCTCAACCATCACACCTCCAGAATTGCCAGTTTTAGACCTCATGAACCTCAGACTTCCTGGAGTTAGTTCAATTCCAGTTTTGTAATTGCTCTATAAAGAAACACACGACTTCATTCCATCTCACCATTTTATCATCTTCATGGCAGATCCCCCAGGGATCATCAAAAGCAGCAAAAAATAAAAAACAAAAATTAAGCAATATAAACAAACACGGAACATTACAAATGGGATTGTTGCTGAGTAACAGGGCAGTGGTGACCCTATAAATTTAGTTTATGGAGGTTGCTTAGCAGTTAGAATAGAAGTCAGCAGATGTGTTCAGAAAGTACCTAATAGGGTTCAGGACACCTGGGTTCCATTCTTGGCTTTGCCTTCAATTGTCTTATGATGTGAGCAGGTCATCTCATGTGTTCAGTTTCGGTTGTTTTGTTTTCTGTTTGTTTTGTTTTCTATCTATAAAATGAAGGGGTTGGATAGACTTAGTGCTAAAATTTCTCCCAGGTATATGTATCTATTTTTCTATAATGTAGGTGTCTTTTACCTCTGCATACAAATCCAGGAAATAGACATAAAGGCATAGACCTAGTGTATAAAATGCTAGAACTCTATGACAAGGTATGTGTAGGTCACTGGCTTATATTTCATGGCCTCTCTGGTAGTTTGTGTGCTGGTTTGCTTGAGATAAGCGGCATTATTTTTAAATGGCATTTCGGTTACTCATTCTGAGTGAAAAGGCAAGACTGCCTAGGGAATTTGTAATGTGAATCATGGAGGTAAATCATCATTAATGCATCATAGTGTGACATTCCCTTTGGCTTCTTTAGATGGTTGTTATTGGTTCCTTTTTTGTTCTATTTTTAATTGTGCTAAATGACAAGAATGTACAAATTTGGCCACAACTGACAAGGAACTTTGGAAAACTCTCCAAGTGTATAATCACTTAATAATGTGAATGAATACAAATTTGGAGTCTCTAGACTCAAACAGAGAAAAGGAGGAAAACCTTTGTTGATTACAAAAGTTTTTCCCATTGCATTTCTTTTCTTTTATCCTGCACTTTTAATATATTACCTAAAGGAAATGAAACACTGAACTACTTTCTTTATTTCCTTTCTGAAATGTTTGCTCTAATACTCCCCAAGCAGGTTTTCACATGGGTAAATAACCCGGCAGGGCAAATAATTTCACTCAGGTGTGTGGTGGACAGTATTGATTTTTCAGGAGTTGCCCAGCTGTTCTAACTAAATGGTTAGAGGTCACATTATATAGTTCTCTGGTAAGATAATGATTGTGAGGGCATTTAATTGCTATGAAATAGAATTATTTAGTTCCTACCGGTAGCATTTTTTGAGGGACCCACCAGTAGATGGTGACTGATTAATGGTCTTCCTTTAAGATACAACTAAAAATAACACAGGTAGGAGTATTTGTATCACGGTGTTCACACACAGAATGAGGCAATCATTTCTGTATTTCAGATAATGACCCTCAAAACTATGAAGTCAATGAATGTTTTTGCTCTCCCATTTTTATCTTCTTTATTATACACTCATTTTATTCCATCTGGTCAGTCCTTAATTAGCTGAAGGCAGACTTTGCTTGTTTTGCCTGTTTCCCACAATTCACACCAGAGTACACTGATAACCAAGTACTGCCCTCTATACATGAAATGTTGCTGCTATTGTATGGTTGAGCTTTACCTATTGTGTGGACTCAAAGAGCTCAGCCTTATCTCTAATAAAGTAATCAGATGGTAAAGGAGCATTTTCCTCTGGAAAAGTAACCTAGAATCACTTCACAAAATGTCTCTAATGTTGGGGGAGCGTTTTATCTCCTATATTCTCATCACCAAACTACACACTCCTGGTAATGTGAACCATCAAATCTAACTTTCATGTTTGTCCCATAGTTTATGTAATCATATACAATATGTAAAAGCACATAGACATACATAGACAGGGCTGTCACTGTTTTATAAGAATTTGTTTATATTATGTATACTTTTCTGCATCTTGCTTTTCTCACTAACGCCTCCTTAAAATTTCTCCAAATCAACTTACATTTGTAAGTTTTTGTAAAAGGTGAATATACCATATTCTCCATATTTTATTTAATAGTTTACCTATTCACCAATTGATATATTTTTCCCTTTGTGTGAGACTATATATATATATATATATATATATATATATATATATATTTCCTACAAACTAGTGTTTATATTTCTAGAGTAAAGACTTAATTTTAATAAATTGCCAGAGTGCACTCCCTAAAGGCTATAAAATACATATTTCTGCCAGCAGGATATGAGAGTATTCTTTATTCTACAGACTTTCCTACTGGGTGATATAGTTCTTGTTTGTTTTGAACAGTCCATATCAAACACCATCTTATTGATCCACTAGAGCATCTTTTCTCATTTTTCTTCACCAGTTGGATTTGATCTTTTGGAAATAATTGCATTTTATTTTTTGCCCAATTTTGTTGTTTTTATTTTTTTCTTGTTAATTTTTGAGAGCTCTTTGTCTATTTTCTGCAATGGTAATATTTTGTTGCCATCAAAATTTATTGTTTATCTAACACCTTTGTTAATAGTGTATTTTGCCATATAAGAGTTTAACTTTTATCTTTTTTCATTTATAGTTTTGGGTTTTTTGGTTCTGCTTAAGGTCTTCCTTTCTCCTATATTGCACCTGTATTTATTGGAATATTCTTTCAAGAACATGTGGTTTTATATATTACAAAGAAATCTCTAATACATGCAGATTTATTTTAGTATATAAAGTACATCAGGGGTCCAATTTAATTTCCTTCTAGTTAAATAGCCCACTGGACCAACACTATTTTAAAATAAAGTATAATACCTTTTCCCTACTGCATTGTAATACCACCTTTGTCATATGCAAGTTCCTCTATCTTCTGGGATCTATTTCTGGATTCTCAATTATGTTTCTTTGGTTTATTTCTCCACTCCTAATACCAATCCTATGTGCTGTAATGGCAGCTTTATAGTACTTTCTACTATCTGGTATGGCATATACATCCCTGAACATTCTTTTTCAAAATCTTCTCCAGTATTTATTATTCCATATAGATGTTGGCATCATTTGATCAACTCAAATAATCTTTAAATTCTAAATTAGTTTTCCTCATTTAGGTTCTGTCCCTAAATGAGGAAGCGTTTTTCATCCATGACTTGACATGATCAGATGTGTATTTTGAAGGTTCAGTGCAGCATCAGATGGGGAGAATGGATTAGATTGCAATAAGACTGGACAGGGAACTCCATTGTGTGGCAGGCTAAGGTTGTGACAATCAGACTGGTAAAGAGGGGACTGAAAAGAGTTATTTTGGAGGTACAGACAACATTAGTTCTTTTTTAAAATATTTATTTATTTATTTATTTATTTATTTATTTATTTATTTATTTATTATTGTTTTTGACAGAGAGAGAGAAATAGAGAGAGAACTGAACTGGGGGAACTCCCCAGTTCAGCATATGGATCCGCACGGGCCGGGGCCAGGATTCGATCCTCGGCCCTCGGCGCTGCAAAGTGAGCGCTTAACCCACTGAGCGATCCCGGCTTCCCCAACATTAGTTCTTAATGAAACCAATTCAGAAGTTGAAGGAAACATAGGAGTTTTTCTCATGACTCTGGATCTTGGCTGGATTGTGATTGGATCCACATGTGCACCATTCATAACGAGAAGTCAGAGAAAGGGAAACATTTCCAAGAATAGGGAGACAGTGTGCTCAGTATTGGACACATTTCATTTGGAAAAACCTAATAATAGATATGAATTCAGGGCTGCAGCAAGAGATCTGGGTTAGAAGTATAAAGAGAGTGTCATGGGATAGAGCAGATAGTTGAGGTGTGTGTGTGTGTGTGTGTGTGTGTGTGTGTGTGTGTGTGTGTGTGTGTGTGTAGTGGGTGAGACTATTCCAAACGTTCATGCAAAATAAGAAGATAAAAGTTCATTGAAGGAACTCTTCCATTCTCTCTTTGTAACATCTCATTGAACTTCATGCTTGGCAAAATGACAAAGAATGCTTCTATTTGTAAAGAAGCCAGGCTGAGGAGGACTCTTTGCTCAGTTTTTCCAAAAATGTTAGAAGGAAGAATGAAAAACCAAGCAGCCTTGGACACTGATCTGAAGATTGCTGGCAAGAATTAATATTATTTTATTTATAGTGTTGGGGAAGTTTAATCACTAGTTTAGGCAATTAAGAGAAAAAATGTATCTATCACCTATATTATTTGATGGAAAAAGACTTTCATATTGACATACATTCACTCACATACATGCAAACCTACACAAACACTGTGGCTTATTCACAAGCTCCTCTTCAGTTTCTTCATGTTGCATTTGCTTTTGATGAGCTGCCATGTTTATTTCTAATGATGAGTTTCTTTAGGGAATGTGTCTCCTCACCTCCAGCGGTAATATTATCAGTATAGTCACACAGAGGTCCTGGATGGGGACTGCTTTGTTAAATGACATTTGGCAACTAGCTACCGAGGTATAGCCAATTGCTATGCCAAATATTTAGTAACATAATGTATCATGGGTTACATGCCAATGGTTCTTGGACCATTTCCTCTCTGTGCTAACGTGCTATGGACCCAGGGGGTGACTAACAAAGTGACACATTTTATTCATCTGTGAATAGCAGCATGTGCAAATGAAGCCTGGGAATCACAAAGCTCTCCTTCCTCTGCTGGAGAAAAGAGAATGCTGTGGTGGCTCCTTCTTAATTCTGCACTGGGCTGCTCTGGGCTGATCTGTATTGATGGTTTCTGCATTTTTATGCAGCAATTTGCATTGAAATGTGAGAACTTTCATTTTAATAGTTATCTGCAAACAAACTTCAAATAGACATCCAGTGTGAGAAGAAGAGTTGTTTCTCATTGAACCAAGTACATTGAATGAGGGCAGTTAAAATCTTTTTGCTAAGCCTAATCCCTTTGTTAATTATTGAAAAATAATACGTAAGATATTCTATTTTATACTCGATTTGTTGCCTATTTAGTTTCATAAATCATGGTGTTTCACTTATTTGACAGGGTTTTATTAAGTATATACTATATACCATCACCAGGCTAGTTGTTCCACCCTATACACTGCTCACTGCTTTTGTTTGTTTTCTCATTTTCTCATACAACTTCCCCTTTGCTGTCCAGAAGAGCAATAGCCGTTCCCTTCATCATTTAATTTTGTGCTCTTTCCACACGTTTGGGATTTGATTTACTTCACTGACATACAGTTTCAAATCCAGGGTATTTGCAGAATTTTTTAGAAAAGCTGTAGGACCATTAACATGTCTGTACTTCCTTCTTTACCTTCTCTAGTTATTATTGGTTCCTTTGGCTAAGATTATCCTATATTTTGTTCTGAATTTAATTGAATTGAGCAGACATGGGCTTTGAAATTTCTTTTTCTAAAACACAAAAGAAAACGAGTCAAGTGAACAGTTAGAGGGATCAATGCTTTCCTGTGCCTGAGGCCATGGCTCCACGTGGGAATGAGCTGCTGAGGGAACCTTCTGCATACAGCTCAGCACCGCAGCACACTGCGCTGGGGAAGTGGCTGAGCAGGCCAATGAGGCGACTGGCTGCACCAGTGGTGAAGATGACTTCGGCCTGACTCTCCCAAAAGGGAATACCCACCCTGTGGGCTCTACATAGGAAAGGGAAGGGGCTAGTGCCATGGTTGTAAGCCCAGTTCCGGTCCATCCTGGTGGGGACTAGCAGGAAGGCCTGAGCTCTTGTCACTGTGGCTGTTGATTACGTATCCTTTGACAGCCAGGTTCCTCGGGTCAATGTAACCTCATCTTCTGAGCATGTAAGTCTTCTAGGCACTGTCTTGCATGTTGCAAATATACACAAATAAGAAAGATTTCTTAACATGGGCACACATACTCTAGCAGAGGATAGACACATAAAGGAAGATATATGCTATTTTCTAAGGCTAAAATGTGTCATTCATTTAATTTTTAAATAGTAGGATAATATATACCTTCTATTTTCTTCTAATACATCATTGCCTTCAAATAGTAACCAGAGATGTCTTTAAGAAATTTCTGTGAATGATTGAGGAAGACACACTCCTAGTATCTCTGCTGGTTTGTTCTGAACTCTACTTTTCCTACTCCCCCAAAGTAGGAACTACAAGAAAAAGAATATCATGTATTACCATTCAGAAACAATTGTAATCCTGGAAGGTTGATTTTCATGCTGGGAAAACCAGGAGGAGGTTACCATATTAGGAAATAACTTATATTATGCATCTACTTTATGTGACAGGCACAGAGCTAAGCACTTTGTATGCATTACTTGGTAATCCTTCCAAAAACTTAACAAGAACGGTGCTATTATTATTATTGCATTTCACGGACAAGAAAACAGATACTCAGAGAGAGAAAGTAACTAACTAAGATCATGCAAATTTTAAGGAGTGGAACCCAAATTGAACACAGGAAGTTTGCCAAACGTCTAAGTTCTGAGAGAACTTCACTACAATAATGGTCTCACCCTCTGTCAGCATGGCAGCTACCGAATACTGTCTACTTGCCGCATTCCAGAGAGATGGCCAAGCCTTTCCTAACTACACTGCATTTAATTCTTGTGGCAACCAGGAGAAGTTGGGACGATTCATTTCTATTTCTATTTTACAATGACTAAGCAGTGTTCAATAAATGCTCAAGACCCCAGAACAGCAACTTTTTGCTGTCATTCTTTATCCCGTTGTCCTGCTTTCCCCCTGCATAGGACTTACTTTCATCTGGCAGCTTTGCATTCATCTGTATATTGTCAGAGGCTCCAACGTGTTTTGTTCACCACAGCATTAACAGCTATTTGCTCAGTGGTTGAAAGAATAAATACAGAAGAGGCCTGTGTGCTTTATTAGCCAGGCAGCCCCTGTTTTTGCATCCTGGGGGGAACTTGGCCTCAGTCCTTTCCCCTGCTTCCTCTGAGGGCTTGACCTTGGACCAAGAAGTTCTTGAGAGTGTGTCTGCCAATCTCCTTTTGCACAGCTGCTGGCTGGAGGAGGCAGTGATCACAGAGGCAACGTAAAGCAACTCTGCCATCGTGTAAAGGCCGGAATGGCGTCTGGCAACTCCTCCAGCTCCCATTAGCTACATGATGGAACGAGCAGCTGTGCTTTAGACTTTTTCCTTCAGTCTGGAAGTGCTGCCAAATTAATAATATTCCATTACTCTTCCAGGGAACAGGCTGAATTTCTTGGCCTAACTTTTCTCCTCTAGGTATCATATTGCCAAGGGAAAAGTATCTAGGGATTTGTCTCCAAAAATCCTGCTGCCCCAGGCCATAACGTGTTCCTGTGACATCCAGACAGTCTTCCCATATCTTCTAGTTGCCAAGTGGTGCATTCCGACCTCTGTGATGCCACAAATGTACGTGGACCACATGGAGTCTCACCCCAGAATAGTTGTGTCCATGAATTGAATCTGACGTACAGTGTACCCTGAAATCTAACCCTTGTCTCTCTCTTTAGCTTCATTCCCCACCACTCCCCTGACAGAACTACTGAGAAGGGTCACCCATGTCAGCCGCGCTGCCTCCACTCACTGCTTTGGCTTGTGCTGTCGCTTCTTCCTCAATGCCCACATCACCCCTCCTCTTTGTGACCTGGCCCATCTCTCCCCTTCCCAAGCTCCTCCCTGATGCCCTCCCACCCATATGAGTGCGCCATCAGCCTCAGCACCGTCACTCACCATCATGTGCCTGTGGAGGATCCAGGTGCCAGGCAGTGGGTCAGGCACCTAGAGCACAGTGACACCGTGAGGTCACCACAGGGAAAGGCTGAACCCTCTGGCTTTTCCCCAGATGATTCCTCATGGAAAATATGCTGGAGTTAATAGACTGGAACCATAGCTCTAAGATTTATGTGCTGCTTAATCAGAAAATAGGCCACACGTGACACAGAGAACAGAGCATGTAGTGTATTCCCAAATAGTTTGGTATAAATCTGATTTCTTTGCAAATTAAATTTGCTTGACTAATTTTCTTTTAGGAAACAGAGAAACTGGGTCTTCAGTGTTCGCAGCGAGGGAATAAAGTTACCCATAAATCTCAGCTAGGAGGAAAGAAAGAGGTTCCCCTCCACCAAATAGCTTCTTGCTCAGATGTGCAAGGCCAGGCTGCAAGCCCAGCCCCTCCCCCATCCCCCTCACACCTTTGTGTTCCACCCCAAGGCCAAGGCACTGACCCTGCTCTAGGCCTCATCCATACAAGCAGGCCCCTCCCCTCCCCCTCAGCCAGAGAGCAGCAGCAGCCTGAATCCTATGTGAGCATTGCTGGGCGCTGCATTATGTAGGCAACAAGGTTTAATAAACCTCAAGCTGCCAGTCTCTATGCATTGGTTTCCCTGAGAGCTCCATCCCCTATGGCCGAATGAACCTATAGATCCTAGGGGTGTTGCCACGATGCCCAATGTGGGCCCCTTTTCCATTGCTCTGCAGTGGTCAGTTTCTGTGCCTGTTTCCTGGACTGTAGAAATTGTTCTTTGTGTCCATGGTGCCTAGAACAACTCCAGCTCCCAATCAGTCACACTAGGAATAGTTGGTGAATGAATGAATCTGATCCCAATAGCATAGATCATACATAAAGGTAAAGTGCTTAGAAGCACCCATATTCATAAACATTTTGGGAGAAGTGAGAGAAATTCTTAAATTGACAATAACTTTCATAAAGTAGAATATTTTTTCCAGCCTTGAAGAATTTGAGCTTAGGCCTGATAAAGTAAAGGAGTCAAGAATGGTAAATGGTGAATGGAGAGAAAGAAGAGAAACTGCAGTAGGCACAGACCAATTGGGAATGGCACTGGGGACAGGTGATGAATGAGAAAAATGTTACTAGAAATGCACTGACATGAAAACTGATTTTCACACAGTTAGAAATGAGGGCAGTGTTTCTACAGCCCAGCACGCTTGTATACATAGTCTGTGTTCTACCTGCACTTAAATTCAGTGAAAAGTCTTCAAATAAAAATTTGAAGAAATTTTATTTCTTCAATTAAAGGAAGAAATTAAAAAGCAGTATGGAGATAACTTACATTTTGTTTCAGTAGTTAGGGGAAAGAAATGCAGCTATAGTTCGTATGCTCAGAAAGTATTATTTGTGTTCTCGGCTATAGTTCTTTAGGGTGATGACATTTAACATTAGGTATTAACTTTAGTTTGTTTGCTATTTGTCTTAATTTTCCCTTTTACCTCCTTAAAGATAGATTTAATTGCAAACTATATTTCCTTATTTCCTTCATGATAGAATAGAAAACAAGGTTGCTCACAAATTTAATTAAGAATTGACTATTTGGTTTTTAAGTATTTCTTTGGATATAATGGAGGCCATTTGTTTCTCTCTCTCTCCTTCCCTCTTTCTCTTCCTTTCTTCCTCCTTTTTTTTTTTTCTCTCTCAATCTACCTCTCACTTGAAATTATTGACTGGCAAAAATATAGAAGGACAAGAATGTGCTATACAAAGAAGAACTTTTAAAAAGTCAATTTACTACAGAAGTCAACATACAAGTGAAGAAGTTCCTCCCCTGCCAATTTGCTGTAACAACTTATACTTTTTCGGAATTACACATTGATATGTAGATTTCCTCTAAGAAATCTCTAGCCTGTAGGAAGGCCTGGCAGTTTTCCTAGGGCCAGGAAGTCACATGCTCTCTCTTTCTCAATGCCTCACACATGCTGTAATCGCCATTCCTTTCTCTAAGGTGCTTCCAGAGTTTGCATTTGGGCATCCTGCCATCAGTTCCAGTTAAACTAACTTTAAGCCTTATTTATCTTCTTTACTCCAAAACGGCTACTTTGCCTGACCTCCAATTTCCCCTGCTCAAAATTGATTACAGTTTCTCCATTTCCTGTAGCATCAGAAATTAACTCCTTAGCTCAGAGGGCATAGATAAAGGCACTGATCTGGTCTTTGAGTCACATAATTCTGAATTTAAATATGCTTGTGAAACTCAGGCAAGTCCATTAACCTCTCTGACCCTATAAAGGTTGTAGAAACACCTGTATACACCAATGATAGAAACCAACTAAGTAGCATAAGGCTTTTCATTCAACTTATTTTTTTTATTGAGCATCTGCTTTGTATCAGGCAATGTACTAGGTTCTAGGGATAAAAGACTCTGTCCTTCTGGAGTTTACAGTATAGAATTTAGTAAGTGTTCAATAAATGGAAGCTATTAGCCAAAACTGGTTATTACCTTATATTCAAGGCTATCTCCGTCTGGTTTCACTCAGCTTTATGCCCTTAGTTCTTGCCTCTATTCTCCCAGTGACAGTCATCTGGTTATGGTCCCTAGATGCACCTTGTGCTTTCTTTCCTCTCTGCTTTGTTGCCCTTGAGCTCTTCTAACCTGGAAGGTCTTTCTCATTACGTTCTATAGCCATAAATCCTTATAACCCTTTGAGAATTAGCTGGCTCCCTTGAAGTTCTAAGTTATTTTAGATAGCAATTCGTTCTTCCTCTTTTAAAATCCTGCAGCAATGGTCCTCACCATTGAGCAAGGTGAAACTCACCAAGGTATGTTAATGACACAATTCCCATGCACTAAGTCATACCCCAGACTTCCTCGTGTTGAGATAACAGTGTAAGCTTTAGAAGCATGCGAAGCAACACTCATGGCAAAACATGATCTCTGTTTCCCCACTGAGAATTCTAGGCCCAGGGACTTACAGGGAGCTGATCATACCCACCAGGACTGCTCAGTGGGGCACAGCACACACAGAACCCCAAGGTGAAGACCCTGTGCTATGAGGACAGCATCAAAATCAAGTTCAGCATAGCCAGAGAGGAATCAACACAGAAAAGCACAAAGGTCCAGAACTGAGAAGGCCTTCCATCATCTGGAAGGACTGGGTACGTGGCCTGCAGAGCATGGTTCTTAGACCAGCAGCAGCAGCCTCACTGGGACTTCGTGAGCAATGCCACTGTGAAGTCCCTGTATTAGTTAGTCTGCTAGGGCCGATGTAACAAAATGCCACAGACTGGCTGGGGTAAACAGCGCAAATTTGTTTTCTAACAGTGCTGGAGGCTAGAAGTCTAGATTAAGGTGTCAGCATTCAGCAGGGTTTGTTTCTTCTGAGGACCTGTACCTTAGCTTGCAGGTGGCTACCCTCTTCCTTCCTTCCTTCCTTCCTTCCTTCCTTCCTTCCTTCCTTCCTTCCTTCCTTCCTTTCTTCCTTCCTTCCTGTCCTCCCTCCCTCTCTCCCTTTCTTCCTTCTAAGTCTTCTGACAGGTATCAGAAAGAATGTAGACATTTTAAAGAGTCTCCACTGTTGTGAACATAAGCTGAGGCTTTCAGTTCCAGTACAAGCTAAATCAAAAAAAGAAACAAAAAGTCGGGGATGTCAGGGTGGTTCAGTGGGTTGAGCAGCCCCGGGGTCGGGGGTTTGAGGCCTGGCCCAGCCCATGTACTGAGCTGGGGTGTGCCCCCATTTAGGCTCTTGCTGGGGCATGCTTCCCATTTGGGAGGTCCCAGGCTCACAGGCGTGTGCCTCCCATGCAGGAGGCCCCAGCTGGGCTTCTGCCTTGTGCAGACCCGTGCCTACCTGTGGAACAAAACTATATAAAAAACTGATGGTGCGCAACTGTGGAGACTGCTCTCGGTCCTTGCCCTTATCTCTGTCTCTCCCTGTCTCTCTGTCTCTCTCTGTCAAAAACAATAAAAAAAACTAAATAACTAACTAAATAAAAATATCCGGGGAAGCCGGGATGGCTCAGTGGGTTGAGTGCTCGCTTTGCAGCCCCGGAGACCGAGGATCGAGTCCCAGCTCCAGCCTGTGCAGACTCATATGCTGAACTGGGGAGTGCCCCCAGTTCGGTTCTCACCAGGGTGAGACCCCAGCCCCGTTCCTGCCCTGTGCAGCCCCGCCCACCTGTGGAATGAAACTATGTGGAAAAACCAATGATGTGCAACTATGGAGACTGTTCTGGGCCCTCCCCCTTCTCTCTGTCTCTGTATCTCTCTCCCTCTCTGTCAAAAACAATAAAAATAAATCTTTAAAAAATATATCCAATAATGTGTTAATGTTTTCTCACTCATTTGCCTACTGACAATGCAAATACAAATTGGTCTAAATGTATAGCTTCTCAAGCAGCGGTGTATAGCCTTTCTTTATTCTCCATGCTAAGGGATGTAAGAAGACATGTTTTGCAACTCCAATTTACTGTAATATATGTGAAACACTTGAAGAACCTTCTCCTCTTACTCCTGTCTTTTCTATTTCTCTTGTATAAAACAAACTAAGGTATACCTTTATGGTTATTCTGATATATTTTTTGTCATTATAAATCCCAAGAAAACCTCTACAGTGAATTTAAAAATCGTTATTAAAATTGAAGTGATTCTTTAAACTTGATTGTAAAATTCAGACTGTTCATACATGTCCAGTTCTCTGAATCGGGGTGATGTTGACTCTTGTGCAACTTCAGAAAACTAGTAACGAACTGATGAATAATAACTAGGGCACTAACTATATGTTTAAAACTGGAACTGTATCCTATAGCACTTAGCTCAGTTCTCTTGATGAGATAATATAAGGTATCAGAACCCTGTGTGAAAACTAGAATTAAATGTGCTGTGGACACAATGACAGGGTCATTCTGTATTTCTTAAGATAGCATTGGCGCGATTTTTATAGCATTTACACTGCTTTTGGGCCCCTATCAAACTGTTGATTATCACTATCACAATTCTTTCAGAATTTGAAGAATGTGTTTTGTCACCTCCCCTACTGTGATTTTTGCAACTCTAATATCCATTTCTAAAAAGCATTTTGAATGTGGTAGCTGAATTGGGAAATATTTTGCTCTCAGTTTTAAAATATTTATTGTGGAGTCTGTGGAGATGTGTGATGTGTGTGTGTATTTCATACACATTTATATACATGTATATTTTCATATAAGTTTATGTATATGTATATATGTATGCATAGTAATTGTACTTTTAGAGCTTTAGTTGTTATATCAGGTTCTTATATTAAAGTTTCTTTTATTACATATAATTGTAACTAACTCAAGATCACAATAAGAAGGAGAAAGATAATTTATTTGTGAGGATACAAAGGAGTCTAATGGAAACCAAGGAAAATGAACCATAAAACTGACCTGAAAACAAGTGTGTCTGATTTCTCTCTCTCTCTTTTTATTTTTTTATTTTTTGAACTGAACTGGGGGCCTCACTGCATTCAGGAAGCACACCCCAGTTCAGCATGTGGGTTCGCCTGGGCTGGAGCCGGGATTCAGGATTCGATCCTCGGTCCTTGGGGCTTCAAAGCGAGCGCCTAACATGCTGAGCCATCCCGGCTTTCCCTCTTTCTCTCTCTTATCTCCTTGCTTCCCTCTGAATGTGAGTAACTGATGCTAGTGACACACTCACAGTTGGTCCCTTTACACATCCCTGAATAGTGACTTCTAGGTAACAACTGAGGACCACGGAGATTCAGATATTCTTGGTTCAGTATTGCTCAAATGGAGTCTTTCCAAGAACTTTAGACCAATTAAATTGATTTTTAAAGAATCAATGGGAAAAAATTATCTTATGCATGTTATGAATACTTAAGCATATACACATATTTTCTTTCCTCGGCATGCACTGTAGTCACTTAGTATTTGTATATGTTGCTAGAATTTAGATTGTATAGTGGAAGTCTTATTAGTTTTATTCTTGTTTAAATAGCCATGCTAGCCATACCCTGAAAGATTCTGATTTAATTGATTGGGATGAAGCTGAGTATTTTGTTTCAAATTCCCTAGGTGGCTCTAATGTGAAAGTCACTGGTCTATTCTGTAATCTAAACACTGACCTCTCTTCCCATTTCTCTGTTCTTTGTTTCTCTTTCCCATTAATATTTCATATTAAGAGCTCATTTCCCCTCCCTATTGTCTAGCCATTTATTTCTTGGTTTCTGAGAAGATCAGAAGCCCAGGAGACAACTCTGCTCATTGGAGTGAGCTGAAAAACAGTCAACCCATCTCAAAACCTGAGAGATGCTAAGACAGAGCCCCAAGGAACCCAAGACTAAAAGCATATTCCTGAATCTGCCTGTACAATCATAGAGAGTTAGGGGTTCAAAGGACCTGAGCTCTCGTGTTGCAGAACTCTTCCACTTTGCCGAAGATGAAACAGAAGCATGAAGATATAGGATCAAAGAAGTAGTGATGGCGGTGCCCAGAAGAGAACCAAGTCATAGGACATCCACGCTTACTGTTTCAACTGCATCCTGATGCCACCTCGTAATAGGAGAGAATATGAGTTCCTTCAGATAAATGTCAAGGCAGAGGGAAGTCACATTCTCTCTAAGGCCACCTACACGTGCGAAGTTTCTCTATATGTTAAGCCTCCAAAGAAAATTAGAAAACACTGTCAGCAGTGGCAACATGTCCAAGTATTACTTACTATGAAGAAGGTAGGCCGTGGTGGTTTTGGAACTTCTAAGTTATTAACTTTCAGTTATGTATTAGATCCGACTCTATAATTAGAACTCAGTGTCAGAGTTACTAGTTATTTGATACTAAACAATGTTTATGTATGACTATTGTTTTCATGAATATACTAGAGATAAATGTAGTATATCCTCAAAAGAAAATTTACAAATCTATTTCTTGAGTATATTGTTGACCTTTAAGAGATTACAAAAACATTGAAATCATCAAGAGAAGTGGAGATAAAGGCAAAGATCAAACTGTACATTTTTCCAAAGTTCTATTTAATCACTTTAGGACTACTTGCATAAGGAAGCATCATTTGTTTCACTTCCCTGGCAGTTTTCATTTAAACGTAAAATAAGATTGCTATTGCCTGTTGGTTTCTACCTGCAATTTTTTATTTTAGGATATAATCAGCACTAGTTATAAAAATTGAACTTTCTATAACATCAATTTAATACTTTCTTAAAAATAAAATTGTGACACTTCCAAATTGGTATTAATTGATGATGCTAAAGTTTTGGGAGAAAGATAATAAGTTTACATGTTTTACTTCAGTTTGTTTGGACCATTGGATTTATTGTCAATGGCAAAAACCAAAGTCTCCTTTTCTAATTTACAGGCACTTTTGCTTTTGCTAATTAACTATGACTTTTTCAATCTTATGGGGACACAAATAAATAAAATGTAATTTTCTTAATGCCTAATAGACCAGGTAAAGTTTGGTGTTAATATTATTTTAAATCATGAGATACAAGTTTATATAAAGAAATACTACAGTAAGTTTTCCCCTAGGTTATTATTTGTGGATATTCTATTTTTAAATATTAATATATGTGAGTGTGTATGTGTTTCTGAATGATTTATACATGAAAGTAATAACTTGGTTTTAATCACACTTTTATTTCTTCTTACTACAAGAGCAAGATATACTTGCAATATACGTATGTAGAAAAAATAGAAGAAAATATAGACTGATTTTTAAAAGCAGAATAGATATTATCTTACCACCCAGAAGCAAGCAGTGAGAGTATCAATCAACAGCAACATTAACTATTGAGAATATTTCTTGCAATGACTTCTCCAACTTATTGTCTCTCATGCCCTCCTGTCTATTTTATGCATTTATGATATTTTGAGTTTTTATTTTATGAAAACAAGACCATAAGCTATAATTTCACCATACATGTCGATATCTCATTCTCGTTGGCTGCTGCATAACACTCCATTGTGTGGTTATGAATATGATTTGTTTAACCAAAAACTTTTATGAATGGATATTTGGGTTATTCCCAATTATTTGCTATTATAAACTATGTTACAATGAACAGAGTTGTATGTATATCTATATCCACCAATCAATTGTTTTCTTGAGATTGTTTCCTAGATTTGAAATTGTGCATGAAAGTACATGTACATTTTGAATTTGATACAAATTGTAGATTGCAAAGAAAGTTTATGTTTGCCAAGAGTGCATTAGTGTGTGTCTCTCTGTCCCCATTGCTTGGCAACACTGCGTACTTCTTGCTTTTTAATCTCATTGCTGAAAAATATTTCATTTTGATTTGCATATAGTTGATTATCATTGCAACTGAGCATCTTTGCAAGTGTTTGCAATTCTTCTTTTGAGATTTACCTCTTTGTATTTTTTGTCCACTCTTCTACTGCATATTCTTCCCATTATCAATGTGAAATAGATTATAGAGTACAGATATTAAGACTTTGACCCCTGATTACCTCTTCATCATCATCTGTAGTCATATAAAGTACATGATATCATTGAAATTTAGTTTTTGTTTATATTAACATTTTTTAGTGGTGGACATTTTCTCTGGTTATTGCTCAGAATAATGCCCACTTTTAAACTGTTGTCTGTCTTCCTAAGTGTTCAGACTTAATTGTGTTGTTATAGTCACCTCATGTATAATAAATAAAGTACTAAATCTACAATGACAAACCAGCAATCCATGGGCCAGACCCAGACCACTGACATAATTTTGGGGGGCTCATGGAGTGGCTTTATTATTATTTTTATTTGTTTTGTTTCTATGTTTTAATTTGGATTGGTTTTCAATGCTATAAAATTGATTTCTTTTTGTTTTTGTTTTTGAACTGAACTGGGGGCCTCACTGCATTTGGGAAGCACACCCCAGTTCAGTGTGTGGGTCTGCCGGGGCCGGAGCCGGGATTTGATCCTCAGTCCTTGGGGCTTCAAAGTGAGCGCTTAACCCTCTGAGCCATCCCGGCTTTCCCAAAATTGATTTCTAACATTTATACACTCCATTATAAAACTGGTTTGCAACAATAGAAATCACCCATTGAAAATCCAAACTCTTTCTCTTACTTCAAAAATTGGAAAATCTGTCACCACTGGGTCCATACTGCTGTGACATGGCTCACCAATGTCTCCATGATGTCCTGGTGTGTCATGGCCAGCTCCACATTTACTGTTGTCCATCTGGGCCCAATGACCCCCGAGCAGGGTTTCTAAACCTCAGAACTATTGCTTTAAGCCAGATAACTCTTGGTTGAGAAGTGGGGAAATATCCAGTGCTTTTAGGGTAATTAGCAGTGGCCCTAACTGACTTACTAGATGCCAGTAGTACATCCTCTACCACCCAGTTGTGACAACCAAAAAATGTCTCTAGCCCTTGCCAAATCATCCTGGGTAGAGGGAGGATCAAACTAGTCCAACTGTGAGAACCACCACCTTCTTCTAGACTTCTGTTCTAGACTGATTAAAGTCCATAACAAAGATTAGGACTGGTCAGCAATTGTGTAGGTCACTTTGCACTATCCCTTGTTGAATGATTATCTTTTAAGTATGGAGGAGGGCTGCAGAGAACTGAGAGTGAGCTGGAACTTGGGACTGGGGAGTAGAAGGAGATGAAACAGTGGAGGGACTTCCCTGCAGAATACATAGGCCAGGAGCAATCAACAGTTATGAGTCCTGTCCCCTTTCCCTTCTCATTGAATAAGATGCAGACTTTGGAATTCTCTAGACAGCAAGCCCCCATTACTGTCAGCAGGACAAACAACAATAAAGCCAGGAGTCAGAGCTATTGAAAGTGCAGTAAAACACAGGCTTAGAAAAATTCAAATGATCCTTGTCTTTGCTCCAGCTTCATACACCAATATCACTAGAGAGTTCATTTTCCCTTCCAGTGATAGTTGCTAGTGGGAGATAGGGAAGAATTTTCCAGAGAGGGAGAACACTAAGGTTTTACTCCTAAACTAAGCTGAGCTTCTTTCTGTGTTTTTTTTAATCTTGGAAGACTAAAGTTAGCTGATGTTGAGGACATTGTCATTATTCCTGTAGTCTTTCTGTTGGCCTTCACCTGCTGGTTCAATGCCTGGTAGGTGGTGAGTCAAGATTCGCCTTTTTTTCTAGAAGTTGGTGTGGAAACCTCTTCATGTATGTCCAAAGTGGGTCCTTTCTTTTCTTGACTGAATATGTAGGCTGGTCAGTGGGTAGGATTTTCTCTCAAGCCAAACCTATTGTCTTTATTGCCTTCTGACATTTTTTCAATCTTCTTGACTTTCTTGCTGAATGATTTAACCCTTTCCTATTTTCCTAAACTATTATGGATATTTTCTTATTTTTAAATTCTTTAGCTATTTTGGTGGCATATGGGGCAAGGGGAGTTTAAACAGATAGGTTCAATTTGTCATCTTGAGACAGGAAGTCAGAAGAAATTCCCAAACTGGAATGGGGGACTTTGGGAATGCCTTCTTTGAGGATTATAAAATCTACCTGGATTAATATCATTCTACAACACTAAGTAAGCTCCTGGTATAGCAAGAGAAATGGCCCAAGGGCTGCACATAACTCAGTGTCATTCCAGTCTATAAGCTATGTTGATTCAGCATGTGTGGATTTGGGAAGAATATATGGGTGGTGAGCAATCATGTGAGAAGTAATAGGTTTGTCAATTCTTCTCTGATAGTACTTTGCTTGCAGAAGCATTTTGATTTAGGATAGGGCTCATTTATTCATGTTTTCATTCATTTATTTAGTTAATATATATATATATATATATATATATATTTTTTTTTTTTTTTTAAATTGTTAAATTTATTGGGTGACATAGGTTTCAGGTGTACAATTCTACATTACAGCATCTATGTATTGCATTATGTGCTCTTCTGGAGATCAACCCGAAAAACTTGACAACCTTATTTTGCAAAGATATATGTACCCCGATGTTCATAGCAGCACTGTTCATGGTGGCCAAGTCATAGAAACAGCCAAAGTGTCCTTTGATACATGACTGGATATAGAAGTTGTGGTACATTTACACCATAGTTAATATTTATTGAGTATTTATGTTATGCCTGGTATTGGAGCTGGCATACATTCATGAAAAAATACAATGTTCCATCTTTTATGAATTTACCATATTTTCCCATAAAATAATACCTTTGTTTAAAATTGTGAAACCAAAAACTGGGGGTTGTCTTATACACAGGAGTAACCCATGTATTGATTTCTCAATATTTGGCTAGAAAAGTAGGTATCATCTTATACATAAGGACAACTTATACACAGAAAAATGCGGTACATCTAGAAGGAAAAAAAACACACACAAAGTGGATAAGCAGGTAAATGACATAGTTTTGATGAGTAATGATAGTTATCATGGAAGTAAATAAAGGTAGGGAGTAGAGAACTACAGAAACCAGGGAAAGGGCTATTTCAGATAAGGCAATCAGGAGGTCATCCAAAGGGAGGGGTTTTGAACAGAGCTCTGAATGATAATACCCTGTTTCCCCGAAAATAAGACAGTGTCTTATATTAATTTTTGCTCCCAAAGATGCGTTAGGTCTTATTTTCAGGGGAGGTCTTATTTTTCCATGAAGAAGAATATGGTACACATATATTGTTGAACAAAAAAAAAAAAAAAGGGAAATTTATTACCTGTATACAGTATGGTAGTAGTTGTCATCACAAACAAGCATAACCAGACAAACTGTGAATCCTACAGTCTCAAGAATTTCTTGTTACTACCATTATTTCCATGTACAACAATCTATGGTACATTTACTCATTTATGCAGTGATAGTCATGTCATCATATTCTTATTATCGGGAGGTCTTATTTTCGGGGAGATCTTATTTTCGGGAGGATGCCTTATATTTCAGCGAGAGGCAAAACTGTAAGTAGGTCTTATTTTGGGGGGATGTCTTACTTTCAGGGAAACACGGTAGCAAGCTCTTCAAAGTCCTGGAGGAAGCACATCCAAGTCAGAAGAAGCACAAAGCTTGGCTGGTCAGAGAAAAAAAATAGGTTGAGGATTCATTTAAGAATAGGAAAAATCAATAACTCTGGAAGGTTGGAGTTCTGGTGGGAAAATCAATAATTTTGGGAGGTTTGGACTTCTTGTTGTGACTACCTTAAACAGGCATGAAGGTTGGGGGAATTAGTCCTGATGAAGGGAGAGGTGTGTCGATGGTGTTAATTATATCCTCCTTTTCTTGGCTGTAGTCTTACAGGATCTGTCTAATCAATGGGTGGTCGGACAGTCCATGCCCTGGGGGCTTGTTAGAAATGTGAAACCGTGATTTCTCCATAGTTCTATTCAACAGAGTCTGCATTTTAACGAGTTCCCCAGCAGATCCCTGTGCACATTCAAGTCTGACTGTTAGGGAGGAGTAACTGAGTCTATTCACGAGGACACATCAGACAAATTCAAACTGAGAGACAGTCTACAGAATTGCTGGTATATAATGTTCAAAAATATCAAAGTCATGAATGTCCAAGGAGGGCTTGGAGCTGTTCTAGATGAAAGTTAAAGAGAGATGATAATTAAGTGCAACACATGGTCCTGAATTGGAGCTGGATTCTTTTGCTTTAAAAGTTATTCTTGGGACATCTGCCCAGACTTGAATGGGGTCTATGGATGAAAGGTACATGGGAGTTTCTAACTGTCCGGCCACCACCTTTTTTTATATATGTTTGAAGGTTTTGGGTTTTTTGTTTGTTTGGTTGGTTTGATTTGGTTTCATAATTCTGACTGCAATGGGCCCTTTGCATGCAGTGTAAGACAAAAGCTGAGAAAGGAATTTCTGGAAAGCTCACTTGAGTCCCAGAATGCCCTCCTTAAAATCTCAGCAAGTGGGCAGCAAAGGCTTATTAGGAGGTGCACAAGGAGCTCTGCACAACCAGCTCTGCACAACCCCTTGCTTTTTATTCTGAGTGTGGTCACAGTCAGGGAAGGAGACATCTTGTTGA
>PVKE010016108.1:0-32468 GCA_004027555.1 Craseonycteris thonglongyai
GGCCTCAGGCACACAGGAGGGGGCCCATGGTGGTGCACTGGCCTCAGGCACACAAGGAGGGGTCCCATGGTGGTACACTGGCCTCATGCACACAGGAGGGGGCCCATGGTGGGGCACTGGCCTCATGCATAAAGGAGGGGGCCCGTGGTGGTGCACTGGCCTCATGCACACAGGGAGGGGACCCGTGGTGGTGCACTGGCCTCATGCACACAGGAGGGGGCCCATGGTGGGGCACTGGCCTCATGCACACAGGGAGGGGGCCTGTGATGGTGCATTGGCCTCATGCACACAAGAGAGAATCCAAGGGTGAGATGACCCCACGCACACAGGGAGAGAGGTGCCAACGGTGCACTGACTTCATGCAGAATAAATGCAGAGGAGAGGAGCTCTTCAGAACAGCTTCACAGTGAGTCTTGTTGAAGTGAAGAACCACCAAATCCCTGTGTCACACAGACAGGCCCTGCCAAAGTCCCTCCACCACCCACTGTGGCTCAAGCTCATCTGGCAACCTTGAAACGGGCAGGAATGCTTACAGGCTGCAGGCGCTGGCCTGGAAGCCTGAGATACCTCTCCATCCTAGAGGCCTCCTGTGGCCAGGTGCGGGGTCTCAGGGTAGCAGGAGGCTGTGAGAAGACGCAGCTGGGCCCAGGCCCTTCCTCCTTTCCCTATGGAAATCGGGCCTATGATTGCCCCTGGTGTTCCTGGTATTTTGATTCTGTGAAGGCCCTTGCGCGAGGGGAGCAGGAGAAGGCTGCGTAGGAATTCAGAGAACCAGCCCTAGTAGGTGGAACTGGGCAGCTCATGGGTCTCCCAGTCTGTCAATCATCAGTGCTCTGTAATGACAGAAGAGGAGCATCGGGAAAGGGGGCAGGGACCTGGGAGGCTTTGCGGGAAATGAACAAGCTTCTGGGAGCTGTTGGGAAAAGCAGCAAAAATGGACGCCTGTTTTGGGGAAAGGGCATCACCCCCCAGTGCTCCCAGCTGCTATAGAGCAGCTGCACCCAGCTTCTAGGCCTGCCTGGGCTGAACACACTGGTGCAAAGGCCTTCACTCAAGTGTGGGGGCAGCTTTGCCAGCCCGGGTTCCAACAGAGCTGCCCTGGTGCCCCATGACTGGCACACTCACCCACCCAGGTGCTCAAACCTGGGACCTTGGACTCTGCCTCTGGTATCTCCCTCTCCCTTGACTACCTGCCACAGCCAACCCTTCCTCAAGCCCTGCTGAGTTTTCCTACTGTCCTGTGAATCCATCTACTCTTCCTGGCCCCACTGCCAGCCTCCCTGCCCACGTCTCATCCTCTCAAACGTGGATAGTGCCCTAACTTCCCAATCACCAGTCTTCCAGCTTTTCCTCTCAACCCCATATAATCCACCTCCCACTCCTCTTTCAGCCGACACTCTGCCATAAGGGTAAGAACTGCATGTATTGTGTTCATCTCTGGGTCCTCCAGGACTTAGCACACTGCCCAGCCTAGTAAATGCTCGATCAATATTTGCTGAGTAAATGGGAGAAAGGAGGAAGTGGAGGGAGGAAAGAGCAAGGTCTTCTAGTCCAGGGAAAGCTAGGCAACCGAAGGAGCAGGCTGAAAGGAGGCTGCGGAGGTTGAAGTGAGTTTGAGGACAGCCAGGCAATTTTGTTCCCCTCGTTTTAGCTCGCGTGGTTAAAACCCTGCTGGGCCAGGATGGCTCGGTGCTTCTCCAAGGCTATGAACCTCGCATTGTAAGGGGCCCCTGGGGTTACCTGGTCCCTTCTCTCTCTGTGGCAGTGCTCTCTGCAGAGTCAGCACAAGCAGTCGCCACCTCTAGTGACAGGGTGCCCACTGCCCATTGGGACGGCCCGTGTTAAGTAACCTCTTCCTCCAGGCACTCTAGCAATCCCAAAGAGGATTATTAAGAGCACTGAGCAAAACCAAGTGACACACACAAGCTGACCAACCCCCTCAGGGTAGAAGTCGGCTCTCCGTTCCCCCTACCCAGGGACCCCAGGAACAGGTCACCACGTATTAGCACCCACCCCCGCTCACCTTGGCTGCCTTGCAGGCCCCCTGCCCATTGGTTAATAGCACTCCTTGAGTTTGGAGCCTTGAACTAAGCACAGCTCTCGCAGAAGCCAGAGAGGGTAGCTGATAAGAAGAATGAGTGTGCCCATTTCTGTGCCAGGGATGGACCCCATCAGCTGCAGAGTTAGTTATTCTCTAGAGCTGCCACTGGGCATAAGATAGCATGGATGGGGCTTGTCCATGCCAGGGCTGAAGGCTTATCTTCTGTTTTCCAACCCCACCATCAAGCGCCACCAGGAAAGAGCAGAGCAGAGCCTGGGCACAGCCTCCTCTGGTCTCACCTCTTCTTTTCCACCGCTGCAGACAGTCCCAGTACCTTGTACTCCCTTCCATCAAAACAGCCTCCCAAGGGAGACCCTGGGCTTTACTCAGACTCAGGTGAGCAGTTGATGACATCTTATTCTGTCACCCTTCCAGGGGGATTAGCATTGGCAGGATCCAGGATTTATGCCAAAGCAGCAAAGCCATGAGGAGGGGGTTTCAAGCTAAAGAGAGGACCTGGGAACCCCCGACCCCAGCATCTTTGAGACCGTTCTGTCATTGTCAGTATCAGTGAGGCAGGCCTGGGCTTTGTCAGCTTCCCCACTTGCTAGCTACGTGGACGCATCACTGAACCTTTCTGACCACATTTCCTCATCTGTACAACGGGAATAATGCACTTTTATCAAATTGTTGTGAAGAGCAAATGAAATAATGGAGGTGAGCCACCTGGCAGAGAATGGATGCTCCACAGCCATTAATTACCTTTCCTTCCTTCTTCCATGTATGAACAGCTAGGCCATTTTCCTGGAGGAGGGGACAGAGAATGGACTGGGACAGGATGTGGGGTGAAAGCATTACATACCGTGCACTTGAACCTTGGTTATTTCCTACAGCCAAAGGCAACTGAACTGTAAAACTGTCCCAAACCTCTCTCTACCTTTTGCCCAAGGCAGTCTGCAAATTGGAGAAAGCATCACAGGGGCTAACAAGCCCTTGTGAATTAAATGGTCGCCCTTCCCACACCCCCAATCCCTTCCTTCTGAGAAATCCTGGGAGATGAAGGCCCAGCAGTCACCTCCTCCACCAACTGGTGCTGAGTCCAATGTTCTACTAATGTGCTGCTACTCCAAAGCTCAGTAACTTCATTCAAACAAACGTATTCTCATGTCTCCCATTTCATGGATTGACAAGGCGCAGCTGGGCAGTTCTCACTCCAGGCCTCAGGTGAGATTGCAGTCAGATGTCCTCTGGGACTGAAGTCATCTGAGGGCTTGACTGCCCTGGAAGTCCCTGGTGTCTTCCTCATATGGTTAGACTGTCCCCTGGGAGCTCAGCTGAGGTTGTCCTCCAGAGCAACTACATGTGGCCTCTCCATGTGGCTTGGCCATCTCAGAGCATGGCCACTGGCTTCCCAGGGGGAACATGTCAAAGGAGAATTCCAAGGGGGTCAGGCAGAAGATGTGAGGCTTCTTACAGCCTGAGCTTGGAAAGTCATTTCCGCCACATTCATTCGGCCAAGCAGGCCCAAGCCTAGCCCAGACTCAAAGCAAGGGGGCTAGGAGAGCGACAGCCATCTCTGGGAAATAGTCTTTGACACCCACCAATCTATTCTTCCCAGGCAAAGGAACTTGATCTACTGGGGAAGGGAAATGAGTAGTGTCCCAGGAGTCAGATGGATGTGGGCCTTCCTTGCAGCCCTCCTGGGGCCAGCCAACTGTCACACACACCAGCAAGTCAGCAAATCTACCCCAGCTAGCTTTCAGTGCCTGCTTTAGGGGTGGTTGTAGGGATGAAATGAGATCACCTGCTTCTTTATTCTCCTATAACAAGAGCTCATCAAGCATCTTGTTCGTTCGTTCATTCAACAACTATTTGCTGACAGTCTATTTGCACCAGCCCAGAGAGGAAGCCAACAGGGCCATGGGACATGGTTTCGATGGAAGACACATATTTGTTCAGACGGTTACAAACTCGGCTCCGCACAGTAGACCACGATGAACAGGGTCAGTGGGGGGTAGGCAATGGGGAGACTGGCTGTGATTGGGAAGGAGAAATGGAGGAAGTCTCAGACAGAGACCTGAACCTCCTCTTGGAGGACCCAGGCAGGTCTCCAAGGAGGTAAGGAGAGGAGAGGAAAGGTCCTCCAGATAAAGCAGCGCATGAGAAAGAAAGGCACGTTTAGCAAACGTAGGCCACCTGGCTGGCCCTAGGCAGGGAGAGGAGCGGAGGGGGCAGGTAAAGAGGCTGGGGTCTGAAGGGCAGGGAAAAGTTTGGGCTTTAAACCAAGGGGAATCCATGACAGATTTCTATCTTCTAGAAAGACGGAGAGGGTATGTTGTGGAGGACAGGAAAAAGGGTGACACAGAAGTAGCTCGACAATGCCATTTATTATTCTACTGTACTAGAATACTACATGTACTAGGTCCCAGGCCCTGTTCCAAAGTCTTTACACTCATTACTTGCTTAAATTTTATAACAACTGCATAAGATAGGCACTATTCTTTCCCCCATTTTACTGACGAGAATGTGGAAAAGGAAAACTTCTGGCCCAAAGTCAAGAAACAAGGACGTGGCAGAGCTGAGAGCTGGGCCCAGGTGGCTGGCTTCAGGGTCTGCCTGTTTCACCCCCAGGCTTGCTCTGTTTGGTTGTCATCCAGGTGAGAGACAAGGCAGGGCTGCACCAAAGCAGGTGGGAGAGGCAGAGCCAGGTGTCTCCTGCTCCCCACTGATTCCCCGGGAGAGGCCCAGAGCCCAGCACTGAATAGGTGCTCAGGAACTATTACCCACGTGAGCCCACGAACGCATGAAAGGAAAGAACCCCCGAGTCCCTTCTAGAGATCACCACATCACAGGCATGAATTCTCTTTCTCTCTGGAAGCAACATGAATAGCTATCCAGCTGCTCATTCAGAGGCTGCACCTATGACTAGCCCAGCACACCGAGCAACAGGGATGCTGATGGAGAAATGAGGCGCAGAGCCAGCCTGCAGACGCACAAGGGACACTCCTCAGAGACTCTTGCAAACGGATGCGGCCGTGTTCTGCACTGTCCGCAGCAGCATCGGGGACCCCAGGACCAGGCTGCACCTCCATAGCGCCTCCATAGCGCCTTGAAGTTCACCCCAGCCACTCCTGGTCCACCTCCCCTCCCCTTGGAGAGCTAACAAAAGCATCTAAATGAGGTACATTTTAGGATTCAGAAGGAGGCCGTTGCTGGAAAGCTGTTTGCAAACGAGCTGGGAAGGCAACTCTCTGTAGCACACACACAAGGTCTACTGGGAATTTCCTGAGGGGCTGTGCTGAGAGAAGCAAACAGATGCTCACTGGGCTCACGTTGCATTTCACAGGTAGCTCTGGTCCAGGGTACGGAGACAGGCCCCTCACTGGCATAGGGAATTTCAGGTACCTGACTTGTCATCTCACTAAGTCCTCAGTCACTGTCCTGCCCATCATGGCTTTAGCAAGGGCTCAGCTCTCTCCATCTCTGACCCTCCTGCGCTCCTTCTGCACAGAGGGCCCAGCGCATCTGGGCCTCTCATCATCTGTTCTGTGTCCAGCTGCCACCTCAACCCCCTACCCCCTGGCATCTAACCCTCCCCACAGCCAGGGTGAGAAGCGTGTCTTCGCCTCTATGCAATAGGCAGGGAAGCTGAGGAGGCGAAACAACTTAGCTCGGTGACTACATGACCAAGTCAGGATTTCAAATCCAAGTGTGATGCTCTGGGCCCCTCTCCCCTGTCCTTCCCACGTCTGTATCGGGGCCTTTGCATGGACCATATCTTACCATAAATCTCTGGGGAGACACCAATTCTGGCTGAAGACCCCACAGAGAGCCAGGCTTTGGCCATGGAACAATGGACAAGAAGACTTTGCAGAAAAGGCTCCAGTGAGGGGAAAGGCCAGAAAGGGGAAAGAACCAATGTGGTGGATGGCGTTAGTAGGCAGTGAATGCCAGGTCAGAGCTCCCTTCAGTTCTGACGTCAACAGAATGGAGGACCGCTGCAGGGACATGGGGGCCGAGATGGGAGACTTTCCATCCTTGGCCAGTCACTTGGATTGGTGACCAGACCCTCACAAAGCATGGCACACAGCAGAGGATCTAGTAAAAAGCCCATGGTTTATTCCTTCAGTCCTGGTGGGGGTTTGCTGCCTGGGCCATATATTATTTCTTTGAAGCAAGTCTGTATCTACAAGCAGAGGAGGTCTAGGAGAGAAGATAGATCTAGATTTTAGAGCCAAGTTCATGAAGCAGTATATAAATATCCAAAAATGCAAGTGGAAAATTCCAGGCTTTTGCTAAGATACATGTTCCCAATCTAAGCCTTTTATAGTTTTAACTACACTTGGATAGGATGCCACTGAGCAGCATCCATGGGACCAACAGAGTCCCCATCCTCCAGATCTGCTCCTGAGACACTCTCTGCTGGGCTCTAAGGACCCTGTCCAAGGTCACCTTCTGGGGACACTAATGGAACAGCAGGAAGCAGTGTGACCACCAGGAGCTGTGACAGGAGCTCCTCACCCCTTGCCATGGTCAGCACACAGCAGTTATGAAAAAGAAAATTACCCAATTAAAAATGGGCAAAGGATCCGAATAGACATTGCTCCAAAGCTGATACACAAATTGCCAACAGGTACATGAAAAAGTATTTAATATCATTTTCCATTATGAAAAGGTAGATCAAAACCACAAGAGAAACCTCTTCACATCCCCTAAAATGGCTCGAATCAAAAAGTCAGATAATAACAAGTGTTGGTGAGAATGTAGAAAATTAGAACCCTAATATCCTGCTAGCAAGAATGAAATATGGTACGTTTTCTAAATGGCCACTTTAGAAAAATGTCTGGCAATTCCTCAATTAAACGTAGAGTTACATTTCTAGGTATATGCTCTAGAGAAATGAAAACATATATTCACACAAAAATTTGTACATGAATGCTCATAGCAACGTTAATCATAATAGCCCAAAGGCAGAAACAACCCAAAGGTCCATCTATGGACAAGTGGATAAACAATGTGATATTTCTCTACAATGGAATATTATTCAACCATAAAAGGGAATGACATACTGATACATGCTACCATGTGACAAACCTTGAAGACATTACGCTAAATGAAAAGTCAGTCACAAAAGATCACATTTTATATGACTCCACTCATATGAAATGTCCTGAACAGAGAACTCTAAAGAGACAGAATATAGATTAATGTGTGCTTAGGAATGGGGGAGATAGGGAAGATTAGAGGGCGATGGATAAAGGTATAAGGTTTCCTTTTGGGTGATGAAAATGTTCTAAAATCAATTGTGGTGATGGTTGTACAACTATAAATGCACACCATTGAATTTTACACTTAAAATGGGTAAATGATATGTCAACAAAAAAGAAGAAAAGTAAAGAAATGACGTGCTAGCCAACACAGATGTTCTGCTCAATAGATTGTGCTCTAGGAATAGGCCCCAGTCAAGCCCATAGGCTTGAGTCCTGCTGCTTACCTGCCCTATCTGAGGTGTGAGAAAAGAGTACCAAGTGGAGACACTGGGACCAGGACCAGCTGACCCTGCAAAGCATGGACCCTGGGCAGAAGCCAGGCTTGGGCAGGTTTAAGGACAGGAGTGTCTCAAGAGTTCATCTAGCCCTAGATGACAATCTCATATGGCCGGTCTAATAAACTGCAGGGTTCACCTGGAGCACATGTCAGGAAGATAGAACGAGACAATGCCCAAGCTCCACTAGAAAAAGGGTCAGGTCCAGTCCTAATGTCTGCTAGGGACAGGGGGAATGCCAGGACCTGTGCCAGGCCTGTGCCAGCTATGACTCAGTTCACCCCTTCCTGGCAGAGGCAGAAGAAACCAGGCCACTGAGGAGAAGGGAAGGACCCAGGGCATAGAGCCCAACGTAGATCAGGTCCTGGCCTCTGACGCCCTCAGACATCAGCAGCATTGACCTCTCCAGCCTCACATCTCTTCACACCACTACTCCTGCCAAGGTTAACAGCCATTCTGCATCATCACCAGTGCCTGGACTGGGCCAGGCCAGGACCTGAACCCAGGCGCCTAGCTCAAGAGTACATGCTTCTAACCACCTTGCTCATCTCAGGCAATGCTGAGGCCTTCACCACCTAATATGTCTGGCCCTGCCTCAAACTTCTTTGCATCAAAGCCCACAGCTGCCTTGGGGGAGGAGTTATGCCATTTTACAGTGACAACACTGAGGCTCCGAGAGGCTGAGTCCTTGTCCCAGATCTCACTACAGCAGAGCTAGGATTCTCTTCCAGATCTGTCTGACTTCAGTGCTCACCCCACAGTCCCAGACATCTCTAAGAACAATTAGTCTTCTCCTGTGGCAGCCTAGCCAAGGCAAACCAGCAAATAGAATGTCTAAAGGAAAGAAATGGAAAGAAAACCCCAAAGTTCCTCAAGTTCACTGGCAGGACTCTGAACACCCTCACCCCCTTGGCAGGTTCTCCCTGAATCCTCCAGGAATTGCCATATTCCCTTTCCTTCCTTCACAGAGAATGGTCGAGGGGAGTATCATTTACACCACTGTCTCTGCTTCTTCAATATCCTCTCATTTCTCACCCCAGTGAAATCTGTCTCTGTACCCACTCTCCAACCTGAATGTCACCAGTAGGTCCTAATGCAAAGCCAATGGACACTGTTTGTGTTCCATGTCACATCTCTGGTCCTCCTAATCTCAGCCCAGTGGAGAAGGACAGTTTTGTACCTGCTGACAGCGTTTCACCACAGGTGTGCTGAGGGATCTCTCTACCTCTCTGCTTCAGGGTGTCCTCTGAATAGGATGACAGGACGTCTCATTTTAAATGGGCAGAAAACAACGGTACTGTCCCGTTTAAAAGAGGATGTCTGATCAGCCACCTCTGAAGCCAGAATCCTCGCTCAATAAATGTGCAAAGAAGAATGAGCACTCATGCAAATCTCTCGGCTCCTCCCGTCTCACAGCTCCTCCCTCAGCAGGATTTGGGCAGCAGTTAGGTCCCATAGTAGGTGGCTTTCCCTGCATAGAGCTGGCAGCTCTGTTGTCCTTAGCAGGGAGATAGATACGGAGCCACCAGTTCTGCAGCTACTCCAATCCCAACATTACAGGGCATTAGCTAAACTTGTAACATCCCAGGTCTCTTTCAGGGACAGCGAGCAGGGAAGGAGCCCGAGGAGAACATCTGACTTCTGTTTCAGGTCAGAACATGAGAACCAGGGCTCCCCGTGCACCTTCTAGTGGGATTTTCCAGACAAGCCCTGGCAAAGGCTGGCGGCCCCGCCTGACGGTGTCTGCAGCTGGTGATGCCAGAGAGGAGCCGGGGAGGGCCCCGGTCAGCCAAGATGAAACGATCACTCCGTCCAGCTCACGTAGGAAAAGTACCAGCTCGGCCAGCATCTGCCCAGAGCCTTCTCGACGCCAGACCCTGTGCGAGATTCAGAGAGGAACAAAGAACCGGACAGAAGCAGGAAATCAACTCGCCCTCACCGGGCCCGTCTCTCACCAAAGAACCATCAAGAAAAATAACAGTAAACAAGGAGGCGAGCTGACATTTACTGAGTGGTTTTTGAATGCTAACATCACCTGAGCATTTTGAAAATAGTAAATTTTATATTTCCCACAGTAACCCTGGGGTGGCATACTAGAGCTAGCTCAGATCAGCTCACAAGCGCGAGCCATTAAACTTCCAGGAATTTTACAGGATGGCTGTTAAATACAGCTGTTATTAAAATAATACGTTATGTAAGTTCCCAATTTTAATAATCCTATTAAAAACAAAAGTCATTAATGCTCAAAACTCATTGCTTCCCAATTATCTTACTGCATTTTACTGCTATCTCCACTTCGTGTGGTTGTTATATCTATCTCTGTGTGGTGGAAACAGTATCTGAATCTGCTATTGAGCATCTCTTCCCAACTCTGCTTTGGGTGACATCACACAAAATTGTCAAGGGCTTAATTTATTTATTTCTGTTGTTATTTCCTAGATTTAAAGCGATGGAGAAAATAGTACTCATGCAAATAAAACTTAAAGGTATAAGTGAGTCTGCAGCTCTTGCATTGTGAATAAACACACACACACACACACCCCAAAAAGAAAATATGTTCTTATATTCTAAAATGGTCATGTGATTCAGAAAAGCGATCACTCAGGCTTTGAATACTGAGTGAAGTGTATACTGTATATACCTTTCATTGTTTCATTTCTACCTTACCTGGTCATGTAGACAAAAGGTCAACCAACTTCTGGTGGGAACTACACCTGGAGAGCAGCTGCTCCGCGTCTACGCACGCCCTGCCTCTGAGGTAGGTGCTGTGTAGACACCCTAGTTAGGAAGGGGCACAGGGCAGGACTCAGGAGCCCCAGCTCTTAAGTGCACAGAAGGGAAAAGGGCATCCTAGCTGCCCAGTTCTCCCAGGCAGTGCTGGGCAAGCCCCCAGGGAGAGCTGCTTCTGGCACTTTCTGGTGAGAACCCCCCACCCCACACCCCACCCCCCGCCCAGACAAAAGAGGGAGGGGCACAGGACAGATACAGGGATGGGCAGACTTGCCAAGGGCAGTGTGGAAGTTTTGAGATGCAAAAGGGAAAAGGGAACCAGCTGGGCAGCATTGGCCAGGCTAAAGATGGCACTTGGTAGAACAAAGCCTGGGGCATGGGTTTGGGAAAGCTGAGTGGGAGGCGGGGCTTCCTGTGGCTCCCAGAACAGAGGCCAATGGCCTCAGTCACTCTCACCGGGCCTGTGGGCATGAACAGAGGTGTTGCTGCCAGGATGCCAACCAGGCTCTGAACCTCTCCTGCCTACTGTAATGTAAGGTGGGTCGTTTCAGCTCCCCCACGGGCCTTCACCAACAGCACCTGCCCCACAGGCCCAGAGCGGGCAAGGCTAGAGCAGATGCAGGAGCATCTCAGGAGTAAGCCGAGCTGGTTCCTTGTTCTCATGACAACAGTGCCAAACTCACCGCGGCCCCTGAGGCCTATCCCTCGCCTCTTAGGTCCCCATCCAGCCTCTCCCACAAGCACATCTGACACGCAGCCACTACACTTCCCACTGTCCCCCATGAACAGGACCCTTCCCTGCCTCCTCGCACTTACAGAGGTTGAGTTTCCTGCTGAGGGAGTCAAGGAAGGCTTCGTGGAGGACAGGGTGTCTGTGCTGGACACTGAGACGTGAGCTAAGGTGCTGGAGAAGGTATTTAAAATAGTCCGGGCCTCCCTCTTCCATGTGCATGTAGTCTGTCACGGAAACAGCTTGTTGTAATGCTGTGAGTGCTGCTACAGAGACGGCACTGTCTATGGCACATAGTAGGCGCTCAGTTAACGTGCAGGCTGCATCGCTTAGGCAGGTTGCCCAGCTTGCAGACCCACAGTCCTAGCAGTTGTGAGCCACAGGCACCTGCTGATACAAAACTGTTTGACCTGCAAAACCGGCCATTGCAGATGCTCCACCCTAACGGCCTCACTGTGGCTCTGTAAACGGGGTTAATTGCAGGACCATGCTCACAGGCTTGGTGGGGGCCTGAAATGAATGAACCTGTGCAGTCCCCTGGCCAGTGCCTGGAACAGGGCAAGTAGGTGCCCACAACAACCACTCACATGTCATGGCTCCTACTATGTGCCAGGCAGGGTTCTAAGTACGCCATCTGGTTAACTCATGAGCTCCCCCTGCACTCACAACTGGCCCTGTTCTGAGTCCCGCTTCTCAGAGGAGCTCACCCGGTTCTGGGTGGGGCTGGGCAGGTGGAAGCGGGAAGGACCAGAGAAAAGCTCCAGCAGCCCAAAGAGTGAGCACAGGTGGGCAGATGGGTGCCAGCAGGAAACCCCCACACATTGGCCACTAAAGGGGGAGTTGGCAGAGTATTCTGTGGAGGCTGCCACTTTGGAGGGACCTGCTGTCACTGTGTCTGATCAACACAACCTCTGACAATGATGAATTCTTTATTTTTTAAAGATTTATTTTATTGCTTTTGACAGAGACAGAGAGAAGGGGGACGGCCCAGAGCAGTCTCCATAGTTGTATGTCATTCATTTTCAACATAGTTTTATTCCACACAGGTGGGTGTGGGCCACTCAGGGTGGAAATTGGTCAGGGGGGTCGTCCTGCATGGTGGGCACACCCCCTCGAGCCAGGGGACAAACAGGGGCTTCCCACATGGGAGGCTTATCCCAGCAAGAACTGCGGCCACACCCCAGTTCAGCATATGGGTCCAACAGGGTCAGGGCCAGAACTCAATCCTCAGACCCCAGGGCTACAGAGCAAGTGCTTAAGGTATAAGTGAGTCTGCAGCTCTTGCACTGTGAATAAACACACACACACACCCCAAAAAGAAAATATGTTCTTATATTCTAAAACGGTCATGTGATTCAGCAAAGCGGTCACTCAGGCTTTGAAAACTGAGTGAAGTGTATATATACCTTTCCACTGAGTCATCCCAGCAACCCCAGTGAATTCTTCTTTGCTTCCACCTTCCAAATCTCACACAATTCTACTTTGGGCCCCATAGTAAAGGGGATTCTGAGACATTCAGATACCCTCCTTGGCCAAGTCAACAGGACCCAATCCAGCACAGGTGGTGATTCCAGGAATAGCATTGTGGAGTGCATCTATGGTGGATGGTGTGGGCCTGCCCAGCACACTTCCCATTTCCCCTTCTCCTGTTAACAGAAACGCACATTTCTAGCATGGCTTTCAAGACTCTGCCATCAGATAGCTGCCTCTCAGGCCCTCCTCCAGCCGCCCTTCACCCACCTGGCTCCTGCCATCCGACAAACACAGGATGCCCTTCCCAATCATCACAACTTGGCACAGAAATCCCCTCCCACTACCTTCCCCCCTGCCCCTCGCCATGTGGGCCCTCTCCTCTCACCCCCTATTCTCTTAGCTTCAATGTGGTCCTGGTATCTCCACTTCTCACAGGGCCCAGGGCCTCATGGGAGGTTGATCTTAGCCTCCCGGGGGCGGGCCTTAGTCTAAGCCATTCAACATGGCCACTTATTGGTCCAGGGCAGGTTCTCCTCCAAAGTTGCCTCAATCCAATTATGATCCATGCCTGAGGGAGTAGCTTCTCCCTCTACCACTAGACAAGAGCAAAGATGCACATGGCCTTCAATGTTACTGACAGCCATCTTTCCACTACAGAAAGAAACTAATGCAGTGGGGGACAGGATGGAGCGAGAGAACTAACCTGAGACCCAGTGACACCACAGAGCTGCTGAAGCAATCAGCCCCGGAGCCTGAACTGCCGCTGTTGGAGGTAATAGATTATTTCCTGTGCTTGAATTCTGAAAGCAACCTGACAGACTCGCCTGCTCTTGACCAGGCACACTCTTCTTCCCGCCCTCCAAGCCCAGAACAAGTGTCACTCCTTCTGGGAAGTCTTTTCCATCCTGAGTGGAGTCCCTCCTTTGTGTCCCCAAAGTGCCCTGAACCTCCATCTACCAGCACTTTGGTACATTCTTCATTTCTGTCCCTGAGGTGTCCCCTCCCCGAGGAGCTGCTGAGCGCTTTAAAAGCGAATCATCTCACTGAGACTAGAGAAGATAAGTGTATCCGTTTAATCTCATTCACTCCACATTCACTCAGCAAACATTTGCTGAATGCCTGTAAGACAGCAAATGCCAAGACAGTATCAGTTTTACATATACTTGGAGTGGATTTATGGCTGGAGAGAGGAAGAGCGAGAAAGCAGGAGAGCAAGGGAGGGAGAGGAAGGGGAAAGAGAGAGAGTGAGAGACTCACTAGAAGGCAGGGGTAAGATACCAGCAGAGGTTTAGCTTGAACGAGGGCAGGACTTTGCTAAGTGGTGGGAAGGAGTTGCCCTTGGGACCTGGGACCTTGCCCCTCCTCCTAGGTGTGTCTCCTCCTGGGTGTGTGTGTGCAGATGTGGGTGGGGGGTGGGGACTGAGGAAGCTTTTGCAAGAGAGCAATGTGCTGAAGCCACAATTGCTAGGACACCTCTACGAGGCTGCATCATTTCCCACAGCTTTGAGCAGAGGGTGAGCTCTGAGGAACTGAGCATTCACGCACCCGTTTGTTCAGCTCACATTAGAAGCGCCTCGTGTATGTTGGCACTGAACTTGGCCCTTGGGCATGAATGCAGAGTCAGCTGACCTTGCTCTGGCTCATGAGGTCAGGAAGTCCTTTCCCTGAGATTTGAAGATATTTGTGTTCACCCTCCAAGGGGCATAAGGTAAGGTGACCAGATTTTAACATTGGTAAAGCGGGACACCATTGACGGGGGGAGGGGGTTCTTGATTAAAAATTTGGTCTATCTCCCGCCGTTCCCTAGCTTGTCGTGCATTCTTTCCGAAAATTGGGACTTTTTTAAAACGCCGCGGGACATGGGACAAATTGTTAAAAATCGGGACTGTCCCCCCAAAAGCGGGACGTCTGGTCAACCTAGCATAAGTCCAACCCAGACAGACATCTGGGGGTCCATTTACACTTCTAAGAGCCTTCGATAAGCTCATACATACCTGTCCTCTCCAGATGGGTCCTGTCTGCCCCCCAAGTCTTTGAACACAGCCTCTCTGGCTCATGCCCTCTTGGCTGTGAGGACTGCCAGGCACACAGGAAGAATGGCTCATGCCCCCTCCTGAGCCCCGTGTCCATCAGGACTCACATTGCCAGCATCAGAAACCCACCTTGAATTGGCTGAGACCAAAGGGAAAATGGACTCATCCACAGAATCCAAAAGAAGATTAAACGATCAAACTGCGAAAAGGCAAGACACAGCTGAACCTTGGAACAATGGGAACCGGAAATGAACCAGAACCTTCTCCATCATCTCAGCTCTGCTTCTCTGCGCACAGGGCTTCATTCTCTGTCCCTGCAGGCCAGCTCCTTGATACGGCCGGGGGCCTGGAGGCTGAGCCTTCCGGGCTTCCACCACCCTAGAGCCTGCGCCGTGCAGGGTGCCTGCAGACTCCTGTTCAGTTCCGTCTTGAAAAACTACAGGCAAGGACTCAGATAAGCCCAGTGTGGGTGCAATGTCCACATCAGAGAAGCGGGGTCCTCTAAAAACACAGCAGCATCTATAGAAGTCTAATGTGGGGAGCAAGGAAAATAGAAACTTCTAGAAGATAATGTTTACAAGAAAAGGGAGGCCCCAAATAAAGGAAACAGACACTGGTAGATGACACAGTAGTTGTCCACTCTAGTCCAGAGGTTGAGTCATATAAAAGATTGCTAGAGAATCACTTGGAAAGCCACTCACCTCCCTTCTCATCTCCCTGTCTATTCAGTATCTGGTAACAGAATTAATTGGTGATGTTAAAAACTGCTCGGAAGCTACAGTCAAAGGAATTAAATTTAAAACAGAACTCTGCCATTTGCTAGCTAGAGCAAGTCACTTAGCCTCTGTCCCCCACCCTGGTGTCCTCATCTGCTAAATGGTGCAGCTTTACACAGGTCGTGGGCATGAACGTTTCCAGTGCTGGCAGTGCCTCCTCAATGTGGTCAAAGGCCGCGATCAGATCCTGGGATCTATAAGCCAGCCACATCGATGCCAAAGCTCAGTTTAGTTCCCCCAAGCACCCCCAAGTAATGAGGGAATCTGGCAAACCTCTGCCCACTGCATCTGGGACAGCCCCTTCTTCTAAGCACACTCCATCCTCTAGAACTTTCTGTTCTCCTTGATTCCACTACTAGATTTCAGCAGAGGCGGCCACGTTTTTAGAGGACTCCGTTTCTCTGGCCTTGGTGACTGCTGGTGAGCGGAAGTAGGAAGGTAATTCATCAGCTTCCCCTATACACTGGACCCAGGTGTGCCCCTGGAGAGGAACCCCTTTTCCCACAGTCAGCAGGGTTCCCCAAATTGGAGTACTGCCTCCTCTGTTCTTCCTAAAATACAGATTTTCCCTTGTCACTCTCCTGGTTGGGGACAACAATGGCTTCCACTGCCACCAGCTGTCCCCAGTTCCCCAGGCCTTCCAGAGTCACTTACCAGACTCAGCCCACAGCCATACTTCCCCAAGGCTCTTCAATCACATGCCCATGCCCCATCGACACCCTGATTGCTGACATGTCCTGTCCTCTCCCTTGCCTTCCACCAGCCCCCATCCTGCCACCCCCCAGGCACCTGCGGGGCCATCCCCTCCTCAGGAAGCTGATCTCTACATGCTCTGGCTGATGGCTAAGCCCCCCACTTGTAGCTGCCAGAACTCTGCACAGGATCCTGGCTCCTCATCCTCAGCCTTTGAGTTACCACACCTGGTGACCAGAATACCTGCTCTCCTGACACTTAAAATCAAGACAGGGTCCCTCTGTCTCTGCCACCTTTGCCTCTAGCAGTTAGCATGAGCTGACCTCAGCCTGCAGACCCTTGGAGAAGTTGAACAGCTTGCTCACAGGTTGGAAGGTAAAATTCAGAAGGATAAGAAGATACTACCGTGTTTCCCCAAAAGTAAGACATCCCCTGAAAATAAGACCTACTTACAGTTTTGCCTCTTGCTGAAATACATATAAGGCATCCCCCGAAAATAAGACCTAGTGCATCTTTGGGAGCAAAAATTAATACAAGACACTGTCTTATTTTCGGGGAAACAGGGCATTTGGGGAACAGGTGTTGGCTAAAGACATTTCTCTTCTTTAGGGATGTCCAATGCATGGGGCACCTGTGTCACTGAAGCCTCCTGGTCGCCTGTGGCAGACATCAGCAATGGATATTTTTTCCAACAAACTTAGACCCAGCCTCAAAGTCTACAGTATAGCTCTCCAAGCAGGCATGGCCAATCAACAAGAGTTGGCAAATGAAGTTAAAACCACTTGCCAGTTATGGTAAAAAAAATTTTAAATTTAAAAATTAAAAAACATACACAGTCTTTGTCTCCCACTTCAGGCACAGAGCTTCAAAAGTTCTTAGATCTCCTGAATGACAGGAATATCTTTTGTTATTCATGACAAGCTCTTTTTGGTCATACCTGAGTTTATGCTAATGAGATGATTCCTAGTGGGCTCTTAGGTAGTTTCCGGAGAGGGAAGGACACATCAGAAAGACCAACCAGGCTATTAAGGGGCTGGCACTTTCAGCCCCATGCCCAGCCTCCAGGGTGGGGGACAGGGGCTAGACACTGAGTTCAATCACCTAGCCACAGATTTAATCCATCGTACCTGCCTAATGGAAACCCAGATCAAAGCTGAAATAAGGCTCAGGATAGCCTCCAGGATGGTGGACCCATGAGGTGCTGGGAGGTGGTGCCCGGGGATTCCGTGAGGACTGGGCATGGAAGCCTGAGACCCCCCACCAAACACCTGGCCTCAGCACCTCACCTGACTGTTCACCTGTACCTTCATATTAAAATGGTAATTGTAAGGACAGCATTCTCCCTAGTTCTGTGAATCATTCTAGCACACTATTGAACTGGGAGGGAGGGTCAAAGAACCCCTGAATTTGAGGTTGGCTGAGCAGAATTTTAGGGGATACTTGAGACTTCCTGGCACAGTCTTGTGGGATTGAGCCTCTAACCAGTGGGGCCTGTGCTAACTTCAGGTCGTCAGTATCAGACTTGAATGGAATTATAGGACACCCACTTGGTGTTGAGGGTAGGTGCTGGAAAGTTCCAACTCCGTCCCACACACAGCTCTGAGATTTGCCTACTAGGGAACAGCTAAAGACGAAGCAGAGTACCCACACATACTGAGAATGCGATCACCAACTTTAACCCCAGGCTAAATCCAGCCGGTCCCTGCTTTTTGTAGCTGAAGTTTTATTGGAGCACAGCCATGTTTATTCGTCTACATGTTGTCTATGGCTGCTTTCTAGTTACAACAGAGACCGCACAGCCTGATAAACCTACAGTATTTACTATCTGGCCCTTTAAGGACCTCCAGGAAATGTTATCCAAACCAACACTGTAACCTCCACAGCCCTTTCAAGTCCTGTGTTTTATTTTGAAGACTCAGGTAAATGTCACATTCTGTTCTACTTCATATGTCCATGTGTGCACATTTCACATCAAAGTAGCTTTTAAATGACCACTAGTTAAGTAAATGTGCCAGGAAGATGCTCCAAATTTGGGTCATACCACAGTTTAGGAGGTGCCACCCACATCAAGAAGTTCTAGCTGCTTGGTGAGTGAGAGTTATTCATTTTCCAAAAAGCTCCTGGCCCCATGCTGGGAGACGGAGTGTGAGACCAGGACTGAGGGGGCTAGGGGTCTGGATAGACATCAGTAGCTTCACAGGTGGGCTTCTTCTGGAAAACATGTTAGGAGGGACGAGAAGGTTCAAGCACTGACTCCGATGTTCATTTTCTATGTGCTTGTGAGCCAGTCAGTCCTCTTCTCAGGGATTTTCCAACAGTCTCAATGGCTTCTTAGACCCTGTTAATCTTGACCTCCAAGGTGTTGGTTCTAGGCCAGGCGTCTTCTGTTGACATGGCTCCTTGGGGTGGTGCCACTGATTTGTTCTCAATAAAAACTATTTGTGAACTGTGTTCTGTGGGACCAAGCTTTCCACAGACATCAAAGGATCACTGTGATGGAAGGTAGTGTACGAGTGAACAGGATCCCAGGAGAGCTCTGCTGTGGACTCTGAGGCTGGGTCCAAGTCCACCAGAAAAGATATGCATTGACTATGAAAAGAGATCTGCTGATAAAATAAGGTTTAAAAATAAATCACAGATCCTAATGACACACTCAAACTCAAGCAGGTATGATGGGACAGTAGGGAACAGTGCAGCCTGTGGCTAAGTGTCTAAAAAGAGAGGAAACCCCTGAGATCTAGCTACTGTGGGACAGCAAATTTAGTGTGTTTAAGTCTTTCAATTTTTCAGTAAACCTGAAATTTTGTATGGATATTTTCCAATTCGACATATAAGGCTCAAACAGATGCATGTCTATGAACCAGATGCCACTGGACAGCCCATCTGCAGTCCTGGCTTGGGTATTGCATTTGAGAAAGCCGAGCGAGGCAGGACCGCTATTTCTTTGAACTCATTCTTAGGATAGTATGGGGGCAGCAGGAAGCCCCACCGGAAAGGCAGGCGTTCCAGTGCTGGCGCTAGGCCTACTAGCTGTGTGAGCCTGGATTAGGTCCTGAACCCCCTTAGCAGGCTGCTGATAATAACACTTCCCAGGCGAGAGGCAGGAAGGAAAGAACAGAGGACACTGCACGTGAAAGCCCCTCCTGGCACATGTGGCACAGGGTGAGCACACAATGAAGGTATGCTTACGGTTTATCTTTGCTGGGTAGAAAAGGGGTATTCAATGGGAATGGAACAGGGCATGGGGGAGCTCTCCAGATCAGCCCCAGGGGTGCTACCAGCCCAGAAAGCCCTAGCCCCACTACTAAGAGAGATAAGAGACGACCACCTCCCATCTCTGCTCTTCAGTGCGCAGATGAGATTCAAGAGATCTGTCATGAGAGGTGTCGGTTGCCTGGGCCCGTGGCTGTCTGGCGGGATCATTAATAAGATAGATGCTCCTAATGGCTCCAAGAAGGATCATGGAGCTACTCATTATCAGAGGTTGAAATAGCTAATTATTCGTTTCTCTGCAGCTGTCACTCGCCACACCCACCCAAACTACAGGGTCCCAACAGCAGGTCCTTTCTCCCATGGCCAACAGAGGGCTGGGAGCTTGCATGGCAGGCCTCGGGGCTAGGGGCAAAGCCTTCTTCCTGCATTAAATACTTATTAAAGTTGATTAGAACTCAATGCACCATAAAATCTCTTTCAAGTTAGTGAAATGCCTTGGGCTACAGAGTTTTTTTCACCCCAAATTCTATCCAAAAGGAACTCCTAGCACTCAGAGAATACTGGAAAAATGAGATGAGGGTTGAGGAGGGAGGATCGTGGCCGTCCAGGTTGGGAGGAGGGGAGGTGGTTTAGAACAGTTACGGGAGAAGACAGCAATTTCTGGAATGAGGGGCATCCAGGACGAAAAAGGGAGTGTGGGTTCAGGCGGGGTGGGAAGTCCACCGGATGCACATAGTTTTAGGGATGATATTACCCTGGACCTAAAAATAGGACGCATGGCTTTCTTTAAAAGCGATCTAGGCCCTATTTACATTTCAGAGCAAACAGCATATTGTTTTCATCAGGGGGAAATAAGCACTCATGTTTACCTTATGTTTCCTTCAAAATATTTGCATTTCAAAGCCTTCTGAGCTTTAAGTTTCAGGGCTGTTCAAAATGTGGCACCTGGGCTTCTCCCAGATGGGCCATGTTACAGCAGAAATCCATATCACCCAGCCTGGATGGCACCCAATAAAGGGCAGCACCCCCTGTAAGGCCTGTGGTGCGTCCCCAGGGACGCTGCCGCTGGGACCAGAGCTGGTGGCCAGATGAGAGATGAGAGAGTCGGGCAGCCCAGTCACACAGCTTCTGTGTGGGTCCCACAGGTCTTCCTCCCATGGGTTTTTTTCACCTGCTTTGGGGACTGTGCTGGTCTGCACAGATCCAGGGTGGGGGCTGTCCTGGAGAAGGAGGAGTCATAGAGCCATGGGGAGATGTCACCAATGGGGTTAGGACCAAATAGGCAGAATAGTAATCCCGGTGTCCGAGGGCTGTGCCAAATGACCTCAACACAAAACTTCATGTCTTAAAACAATTCATTTATTCATCCACCAAACAATTCTTGAGGGCCTGCTAGGTGCTGGGCCTCGGGCTAGGGACTGGAGCCAAAAGGATGAACAAAACCAATCAAGGCTCATGTTTATTAGACACTTTCTCTGTGTCAGGCACTGTTCTTGACAGCACATTAGAACTGACTAGGGAACTTTTAAGACATGGAGAAGTCAGGATGGCTCGGCTCAGTGGGTTGAGCACTCACTTTGCTGCCCTGGGGACCAAGGGTCAAATCCCAGCCCCGGCCCACACAGCCCCATGTGCTGAACTGGGGAGTGCTTCCCAGTTCGAGAAGCACTGGGAGACTTTAGTTCGATTCTTGCCCCCTGGTTTGGCCCCTGACTCGAGGGGGCATGCCTCCCATGCAGGAGGCCCCCAACCCAGTTACCACTCTGTGTGTCCCCTGCCCACCTGTGTGGAACAAAACCGTGTCAAAAACTGATGATGTACAACTATGGAGACTGCTCTGGGCCCTCCCCCTTCTCTCTGTTTCTCTCTGTCTCTGTCAAAAACAATAAAATAAATCTTTTAAAAAAGATAAAAATGAAAATAAATAGAACCCAAGTGTCCAAGCCATACCCCAGCGCAGTTAGATCTAAATCTCTGCAGATGGGCCACTATGAATTTTGGAAATTGACCATGTGATTCCAGAGAAACAGCCAGGATTTGAACCCAAGTGTCAGGCTCCAGACACCACCCTTCTAACAGCCCAGCTGTAGTATTCCCTGGTACCAATCGCTGTCCTCACAGACTTCCTGCTCTGGAGAGAAGACAGTAGACAGGTGAACCCAAGGTCAGAAGCAGCAGTACTGAGAGGGGCAACCTGGAAGACACCATGACTATCCAGTCCCCAGCCATTCCCAGCTCATCTTCACCTGCCTCCCACCCCAGAGGCTGAGGAGCTAGAGCAAGTTGGTCCAACCTGTGACTCAGAGGCCACATGCAGTCCAGAACAGCTTAGTGTTAGTGTATTTTCTGTGTGATCCAAGATAGTTCTTCTTCCAATATGGCCCAGGGAAGCCAAAAGGGTAGATACCACTGAACTAAAGATTTTCTGTTCCAGTCTTCCTTGCAGCTAGGTTTCTACCCAACATGATGCCGTGGGATCTTTTGGGTACTTCTGGAAAGGGTTTTCCTCCAAGGTAATGGGACAGGTAAGGAGGTGCCTTCCTTTTAGCTTCTAACCCATCCTTGCCATTCTATCTGGAATATTATCATATGAGAACATGATATTTGGAGCTGTTGAACCCATCTTGTGACCATGCAAAGAAGGCTGAGAGAATTTTGAGATAATTATCAAAGCTGTGGAAGTAAGCATAGAACAACGCCCCCTCCAGATTTCTTGTTAAAGGAGGTACATCTTCTTTGCTTTCAGTATTCAGTTACTTGCACCTGCATCAATTAGAATGAGATTTGACTATGATTAATAGAAAGCCCCCAAATAACAGTGGTTTATGTAAGATAGAAGCTTATTTCTCTTTCATGTAAAAGAAGTCTGATTTCAAACTATACTGCAAAGCTACAATAATCAAAAGAGTATGGTACTGGCATAAAACAAATATATAAATTAATGGAATGCTCATAGAATAGATAGCCCAGAAATAAATCCTCCCTTACATGGTCAATTAATCTATGATAAAGGAGGCAAAGATATACAATGGGGTAAAGATAGTTTCTTCAATAAGTGGCATTGGGAAAACTGGACAAATATATGCAAAAAAAAACCCAAAAACACAAAGAAAGCAGAACACTTTCTTACAACACGTACAAGAACATACTCATAAGGGATTAAAGACTTATTTGTAAGACCTGAAACCATAAAACTCCTAGAAGAAAACATAGGCAATAAATTCTTTCATACTGGCTTTAGCAATATATTTTTAGACATTTCTCCTCAGACAAGAACAACAAAAGAAAAAATAAACAAATGGGACTAAATAAAACTAAGAAGTTTTTGTATAGCATAGGAAACCAACAATGTAAAAAGACAACATACTGAATAGGAGAAGATATTTGCAAATGATACATCTGATACGGTGTTAATATCTGAAATATGTAAGTAACTTAGTACCAAAATAAACAAACAATTCAATTAAAGTATGGGCAGAGAACCTGAATCAACATTTCTCCAAAGAGGACATACAGATGGCCAGTAGACACATGAAAAGATGTACAACAGCACTAATCATAAGAGAAATAAAAAATTAAATCACAAGGAGATATCACCTCACACCTGTCAGGATGGCTATCATCAAGAAAATCAACAAATAACAAATGCTGATGAGGGTTTAGAAAAAGGAAACCAGCATGCACTTCTGGTAGGATTGCAAATTGGTGCAACCACTATAGAATATAGTATGGAGATTACTAAAATAAATAAATAAATAAATAAATAATAGAGCTGCCATATGATCCAGCAATTCTACTTCTGGGCCCAAAGAAATCCAAAACACTAATTTGAAAAGATATATGCATCCTTATGTTCATTGCAGCATTACTTACCATTGCCATGATAGGGAAGCAATTTAGATATCCACTGATAGATGAATGAATAAGAAGATGTGGTACATATATACTATAAAATTATTACTCAGCAATAAAAATAAGAATGAAATTTTGCTATTTGTGACCACATGCATGGACCTAGAGGGTATTATGTTAAGTGAGGTAAGTCAGACAGAGAAAGACAAATACCATAGATCTCACTGACACATGGAACTTAAAAAAAGAAAACAAATGAATAAACAAACTGGAAACGGATCCATTGATGTAGATAACAAGTTGATGTTCATCAAAGGAGAGGGGGTGGGAAAATGGACAAAAATTTTATTAATAAATTAATTAATCTTTAAAAAAGAAATAAGGAAGGCCTAGAAAGGATAGCAAATCTGATGACAGAGAGAGAGTTAGGGAGAGAGAGCCTTAAGTAGTCTACAGTAATGGGAAAGCTTTAAACTCAGAGAGCCAAGCATCTTTTCTCTTGCTGCCCTGACATTCTTAGCATGGGACTTCTACTCACGTAGGTCAAAAATGGCTGCCCAAACTCCAGGCATCACATATGCATTCCAGCTAGCAGAAAGGAAGAGGAGAGGTAGAAGAAAAGTCCACCAATCCTTTGAAGAACACTTCCCAGAAGGTCTGTTTATACCCTATTGACTAGAATTCAGTGACATGACTACATCTAGCTACAAGGGAAATTGGGAACCATGTCTATTCTGGGTAGCCATGAGCTTAACCAAAACAAAGGATTCCATTGATAAGAAAGAAGGGAAGGATATTTGGGAGCAATAAGGAGTCTCCGCCATACAACTGAGGCCAACCTAGTTAATCCAGTGGTTAACTGACATTTGGGTGAGGAGGGGCTTCTCTGATGAAGAAGGAAGAGGACTTAGCAGCTAGCCCAGCCTAAGGAAGGGAAAACGGGGTTGCAGACAGGAGCCAGGGTTTGGGCTAAAGCCTAAAAGTAAGAAACTGCTTGGTACATTTGGAGAACTGTAAGAAATCCTGTCCCTAGAGGATCAAAGCCAGATGGGTGAGAGGAGGCATGAGAGGTCTCAAGGGGCCAAGCTGCGCAGGACCCATTCACTACATGTAGGCGCTTGAGCTCAAAGAGTAACAGAGACTCACGGAAAGTGTTTGACAAGAAAGTGGCATGACCAGGGTTGCATTTGGGAAAAGTCATTCTAGTTACAGGATGGAGGGCATTGAGTGGAAGGAGGGCAAACCTACAGGCAGGAGGCCCCAGTGGTGGCTCCAGAGCGTGATAAACAGGTGATGTTGGTTTGAAGCAGCATAGTGGCAGGTCCTGTCTCCCATGGGAAGGCTGATGAGGGGTGGCATCCAGCAGTGCTCCTCAGAGGGCTTGTCTGCCTGAGATTCCAAGCTTGCACTGGAACCTACATCAATGCGCAGCTTCCTTCAGTCTTGCTACAAAATTGTATATACGTATATATAATCAGCTGAGTATAACATGTACTTAGTGTTGCATTTGCTTTAACCTCTGATGCAAACTCCTGCCTTCCTTGTGGACCATAACAGTTTGCAGACCAGAACCAATCTGTGGGCCACACTTGGAATATATCTGGTTTCAAGACAAGAGGCCCCCGAATTTCTTGTGTAAGGCTGCCTTCTCAGGCCAGGAAAAAGGCTGGTTTCTCTGTGTCTGCCACAAGACTTCCTGTTTCTTATTGCTCCAGTACACGTTGCCACCCCCACCGCACCCCTCCTGAGGTTACCTGTGGCCCTTGGCAGAGAGAGGAACAACTGCTGATCAGCTTGTCCAGGAATGGCAAACCCCCAGGAGGCTGGCCTGAAGTTCCTCAGCACCTGTCTGGAGTGCCGGGAACTCACCAAGCTTCAAAGCCAAGCTCTTTCCAGGAGCAATGTCATTGTCTTGGGGAAAACAGAACACTCCTTCTAGCTCACTTCCTGGAGAGAGGTCAAGGTGAGCTGTGGAATTAACTCCTGGGAGTTTCTCAGTTCTTCGGCCATTCTAACAGAAAAGAATGAAGGGCCTTCTGAAGATAGACAGCCATCAAGAGCTCCCCTCAGCACAAGAGGGGCTCCCCCAGCCCAGGACCGGGCCACTTTGAGCACCACACTTCCAGTCTGGGCCGAGACTGTTCCTCGCTCAGCTGCCTCCCACCCGCTGGGAGCTCTTGGAAAGAGGACGCATCTATATCCATCATCTCAGTTTCCCCAACGTCCTCACCCCACCTGACCCAGAGTGTGGCCAGAAGTATCTCTCTTACATGCTAAGCACTCCTGAAGCAACTTCACATGTATTAGCTCATTTAATACTGATTCCCAAGAAGCACTTGCGGAATCCATTTATTGATTGACGTGCAGGTTTTTCCCGGGCTGCTTACCAGCTTGGTCCACACAGCCTGGCTGTGAGGGCCAGTGCACCAGGGCTGGCTTCATGGAATGAAGGCCCTGATTTGAGCTCAAAAATAAGGACAACCAGTTCCTCAAGCAGAGGTTCAACTTTATGTCAGCACAGATTTCACTGGCATGTCCCAGTGGCCTATTTATCGGTGCAGGTGTCTGGGAGAGGGGGCTCCAGATGGTGTAAGCAGGACTCCAAGGAGAAGTGGCGTCTGAGGTCCCACTGGAGTGTTAGAGGGCAGACTCAGAGCAGGCTCTTCAAGAGTATTCAGCCTTACCTGCTCACCGGACAGATGGCAGATCTGAGGCCAAGAGGGGGCAGTAGCCCAAAGTGACAAGTAAAACCCAATGTGACTATGGATGGCAGGGCTGAAGCTGGGCCTTGTTCCCAATGCACTGCCTCTGTTCATGCCTGTCTCCCCCCCATCCCAGTGCCTAGAACAGTGTTCTCCACAGGTAGGCAACAGCACTGTCCCATGTCAAACAGCACATCCGGTCAGCCTATCCACCAGAAGAAGCTGGCGCAGTTCTGCTGAACGCACGGGTGTTTATGTTGGAACCAAAGGGGACGCCAAGCCCTCATAAGGCCCTTTGGTAGCACTGACCAGGGAGTAGGGCTAGAAGGTCCAGGATCCTTCTCCTAAATGCCACCCTGAAAAAACAGATTGGTGTCTGGGAAGCAAACCAAGGAACATGAGAGGACCAGGCCAGCCCCTCACCCCCCCATCCCCAGCTGGCTGACCCCTCAGTCAGAGGCCGGAACACCCACACCCTGACATGGCCTCTCAGCCCCTCTGCTGTAGGGAAAAGCCAGTTCTGGCAGTTCTGCCCTGGCTAGCTGAGCCCGGCCCTCCACCCAGCCCCTCATCTCCAGCTCCCTGATTTATGTGAAGGAGAGGGAGGGTGGGCAGCCGGTGGCAGGCCAGAGAGGCCCTGAATGAAATTCTTTGTTTAAGAAAGGCATGCGCCCCGCGTCTGCAAGCCCGGGAGAAGCATGTCATTTTGCTGGAAATGCGATTTTCCCTAACAAGTACAGAATTCTACATGACATGTTGAAAAGTGTATCTCTTTGAGAAGCTGCTCTGTATCTCAGAGGCATCGCCAGGACAGAACCATGTAATGTGGCAGTTGCCATGGCAACGCCTCGTTTTCCATAGACAGGAAAATCAGAGTGGCTAAGTCGATTGAGAGGCCCCAAATAATGTCTCGAGAGCAGGCTGATAAGTGGCTCAGGCTTTCACGGTGCCTGCGGTACTGTTTGGGGTCTCGGGCCACTTTAGCTACGCTCCATGGCGACTCTCCAGGAGAATGAGGGGCACCTCCTCCTCTTGGTCGGAGGCTTGGTGATTAGAGAATAAGATTTGCCCAAGGCCACCAGGCAAGGCAGTGACAGGGCCAGGGTAACCTGGTTCCTGCCTCATTGGGCAGGTAGTACTCACAACTGAGGTGACATTAACCTCCATCGTCCCTCCCACCACACTGCTTCTTTCCCCTGTTGTCCTGACAACAAACATTGTCCCTTCGCATCAGCTGACTTAGATAAAAATGTCCCCAGCACCTATATCTATACACACAGGCATAGCCCCGTCATGTGTGCCCCTGGACACGTGCTCCCAGTGTGAACTCTCCAAGCAAAGGGACAGGACCACCCAGGGGCTGACTCCATCTCTGGGTGTGGCACTAGCAGTCGTACACACCCAAACACACGCTGGGGAGCCCCAAGCTCAGAGGCCATGGCTCCATTACCCCAGGGCCCGGCACAGTGTCTTGCAAGGGGTGGATGTGACACCTTGAACTCAGCACACCACACATGCAACCACACACACTGCAGCCAAAGTCCTGCCTCAGCTCACCAGAGTTATGCCTGGACTTGGGCATCAGCCCCTAGTGTGAAGCAGAGTAACCCATCTCCACCCTCAGCGTGGTGCTTTGAGGCAACGGGGGACAAGAGGTTCAGAGGGAGTCAGCCCAATTTAGGGCCCCCAGATGAAGCACCTCCACCCCCTAGAGTCAACACTCCTTGGCCTGTGGCCCCCTCCACAGTGTCCCCTGGCCTGTGCCGCTGGCCGTGGACTTCACCCTCTTCCCTCCCAGGAGGCAACTAGCAGTGAGCATTGGGCTAAAACAAGAAAAGCATCCATCCTGTTCTTTCATCTGCAGACACAGTTAGCAGGGGGGACAGGGGAGGTGTGAGGGGAGAGGCACACACCCCCCTCCACTTCCCAGAGGACAAATTTTATAAAACTGTCAGAGATGTAATAGAACTGTCAGAAGTACAGGAAATCAGTTACACAGATTACAAAAACAGATGTCAGGGACCTATTGGTTTCATGACAGTGTAAAACTCACAATTTTTCTGTCAAGATAGAAAATGGAAACAGAGCAAAACTGGGAGCACTGTAGTCTGCACCAGCTGAGCGTGGCAAATCCGGCCCACAGTGGTGGGCAAAGACCCCCAGGAGCCAGAGCAAGTGATCTGGGCTCTCCCACCCCACACCCCGAGAAGAGACCCCACTGCCTTCAGACCCCTCTGTCCGAGAAAGGAGAACTGGGCCCCTTCCAGCTGCTGGGTCAGCTCCTCCGGGTGCCCCCACCTCTAGTAGGTGGCCTGTGACAGGCCTTCCAGGCTCTGGAGCATCACAGGCCAGCCTGACTGCTCAGCACTGGAAGAACCAGCCACAAACCGAGGCTTCCTTACTTTTTCCTCTGGGGGTCGTGAGAAAGCCTGCGGGGGGCCTGGAGAGTGCAGGGGGGTGGGCAAGGGTGCAGGGTCTTGAGGGGAACCACGATGCTGTGTAAGTGACTCATGTCTCAGGGCCCCAGCTGCCATGCCATGCACGGAGGCTCCAGGGTCCTCTCTTCTCTAAGGAGCTGCGCATCCCACACGAGCCAGCCCACAGCTGGGGTTACCTGGGGCTGTAACCAGAGTCTGGAGGAAAGTCTCCTACTGTCTGTTAGAGCTGAGAGGAGGGGACAGATTTTGATTGTCCGTCAGCATGTAGACAGTGTAGAAACCCCTCAGCAGATCAGAGCATGCTGAGACGAACTTCACAGTCAGACAGACCTGGGTGCGAACCCCACATCCAGAGTCTGTGTGTCCTTGGCCAAAGCACTTGGCATCCCCAAGCCCTGTTCTCCATGAAGATCCATGGAGACAAGCACACGTACCTTGGACCCACCGAGAGGGTTTTGTGAGCTAGCAAGTGCACAGTCGGGTCCTCGGGAAGGGCTTGCTCCACCGGGCACCTTCCACAGTAATCTACACGGCCCCGTCTCTGCATGCCATGTTGCAGATGAAATCATCTTCCATCGAGAACTGTGCTGAGTGTGTGTCCCCTACTCTACAGCATGAAAATGACAGCTCCACCCTCACCCTTTCCCCTGAAATCCAGATGAACCCCTTCAGTTCCTGAAGCGCTTCCTGCTGTGTGAGTCTGGTCCTCAGGAAACAGACACCGAGATGAGACGCAGTGGATGAGGGGTTTGTCAGGGCACTGCCCTTGTGCGAGGACACGGGGAGGCCATCAGGAAAGGCCGGCGAGCTGCCAGCTCACGGCGCGGGTCTGGCCACGGGTACAGGAGAGGAGCAGGGCCTGGTGCGGGCAAGGGAAGACTGGGCAAGACCCAAGCCTCTGGTCAGAGCACGTCGTCACCTCCTGGGACATTGCAGCCACATTTGGTCACAATCACAGCAGTGGAGGTCATTGCACAGGGGCTAGGGCCCAGGGTGGGACATGTGACAGGCTCCTCAGCACAGTTCTCCTAGCACCCCATCCCACATGCTGACCCTCTGCCTGCAACGCTCCCCTCCACTCTTGGCCTGACTAAGCCCAGCTTGTCCAATGAGCCTCACAGTAGAGGTCCCCTCCTCCAGGCAGCCCTCTCTGATCTCTGCCCCCTTCCTGGCATTGCTGCCGTGTGCTGTAATTGCATGAGAATCATCATCTCCTCATTACCCTGAGAGCTGCTCACAGCTGCACCACACCCCCGTCCCCCATGGGCCAGGGGCTGTGCCAGAGCTCGTGAATAATATCGAAAGGGGAGGAGAGAGGAATAGCCCAGGTGCTGATGAGGGTATTGAACCAGGGAGTTCTGATTCCAGACCCTTACCTGTGCCATTGTGAAGTCTCCTGCTCAGGGGAGTATGCAAATTATGAGTAACCGGAAAGGCGCTGATCCAGGTTTCCGCCTGAGCCCACATCCAGGGTGTCAGGGCCCATGCGCTGTGTGCAGAGAAACAGGTGCTCAGGGCTCTCCTTGATGCTGCCTCAGGAAAGACGGTATCCAGCAAGCAGGCGTCCCCATCCACGAGCTGGGAGGCACTGAGAGTCACCGAGCATCACCCCACACAGGACATCTGGCTCATCAGCTTGACATTTCTCCCGCTCTGCCAAGGGTGAGCGAGTGAGCAGCTGGTTGACCCTCTTGATGGCCTGAGCCGATCTCTCCTGGTTATAAGCAACCTTGCCTGTTGACCCTAGTATGCTACACAAATGTGATCATTCTTGATGGGAGCCATACAAAAGGGTCAAAAGTCCAACCCCATTATACAGATGAGGAAACCAAGGCCCAAGAAGAGAAAGGGCACTCAGAGGCACCAGGAATGAGAGTTCTGGTTCTCACCCAGGGCCACCATGCAGGGACACCTCGGCTCTGCTCCTAACAACCTCAGTCCCTTGTCAGCTCCAGGTCCATCTGGGACTTGCTCCCCTCCTTCCACTGAGGCCTAGAGACCCTGGAGTCCCTCCTGACAGCCTCTGCCAAGAGTGAGCTCATGTCGGGCAGCTGTCTCCACCGCTCTGATTTCCTTTTTTTTTTTTTTAAGATTTATTTTACTGTTTTTGACAGAGACAGAGGAAGGGGGAGGGCCCAGAGCAGTCTCCATAGTTGTCCATTATCAGCTTTCAACATGGTTTTATTTCAACACAGGTGGGCAGGGGCCACACAGGGCAGGAACTGGGCTGGGGGCCTCCCGCATGGGAGGCACGCCCCCTTGAGCCAGGGGCCGAACAGGGGGTGAGAACTGAATTGGGGACCTCCTGCATGGGAAGCACACCCCAGTTCAGCATATGGGTCCACGCAGGCAGGGGCCAGGATTTGATCCTTGGTCCCCGAGGCTGCAAAGTGAGTACTTAACCCACTGAGCCATCCCGGTTCCCACTCCACCTCTCTGATTCCTGACTCGATGGGGAAGTTACCATGCTGGAGTAGAATGTTGAGCTAATAAATATGTATGCAGGATTTTTATTACTTAATAGTTATAAGGTTAATCGTCGTGGTGAACGCCTATATTTAATGTGTCAATGGAGCTGCAAAATGCCAAACTGAATAGCTTTAACACACATTAGTTCTACTTGTGAATCTACAAATAGGAACCTTGTCAGAAAAGTATTCAAACCAAGATCAGTATTGATTTTGGTCCTCGGGAAAGGCACTGGGCTGTGACAGTTTAAAATGATAAATGTCTAGAGAATTATTTGCCCGTATTGATAAAAAGAAGCAGATATAAAGCTGACAGTCTCAGAGGCGTCACCATTGAGTGAGGGCAGCACATCTAACATTGTTAGGGCTCCGAGCTAATCTCCCCTTGGATGTGGAGAAGATCCTCGTCTGATCTGGCCCTGCCCTGAGACTTGCCTTGTAATTGCCAAGAGGGTCTCAGGGAGCTAGTTCAGTTAGCTCCCAGTTTCCTCCCTTCCCACCCCACCATATTTTTGGAAGGAGCATTCTGCAGGGACCCAAGTGCCTTTCATTCCACCACTGTCCTCATGTTCATTAAGCTTCTGCAGCTCAGAAAGCAAAATGGAAGTCCTCAGTCCAGCTCTAGTGCTCTTGTCCCAAATGGCACCCCCCCACACAACCTCATCACTCAAAGCTCCCCCCACAGCACCTCTGGGCCAGCAAGACGGGAGGGTAGCAAGTCTTGTGAACCCCTCAAAGGCTTTGCGCGGACTATGTCTCTCTCCTGGAAGGTGTCCCCTGACCATTTTAGCTGTCTGAAGTGGTCACTTTCCTCAGGATAGCATCACCCCCACATCCCCTTCATTCTCTACTCCCATGTCACGGGGACCTGAGCCAGAGGGTGGACTCACCAAGACTGTCCCCTTGACCAGATTCTAGCCAGGCTCTTCTGAGCACCCCCCCACCCCACCCCCCCCACACACACACAACTAGACCTTGACCTTTGGGCTGCAGTATTCGTCTCTGCATTGTCCAGTTTTAGCAAGAATCCTGCTATCAATTTAACCAGAATACCCCCTCCCTCTTAACAGCTACTCACCTTCTATATCTGATTGCCTTCATTATATAATGGGGTTCCTCATCTTTCACCCTCCCCCAAATACTGTCTAATCACCCTGGCCTGTCTTCAGCAAGCAGTGTTAGATCACTTTAGCCTTATGCCCTACGCCTAACTCCACCCTACTCCTTGGTTGTTAATTCCCACTTCTTCTTGTTGTTTTTTTTGTTTGTTTTTTAAAGATTTACTTTAAGGGAAGCCGGGATGGTTCAGTGGGTTGGGTGCTCACTTTGCAGCGCCGGGGACCGAGGATCGAGTCCCGGCCCCGGCCCATGCGGACCCATATGCTGAAGTGGGGGTTCCCCCAGTTCAGTTCTCTCTCTGTCTATGTATCTCTCTCTGTCAAAAACAATAAAAGAATAAATAAATAAAATAAAGAAATAAAAACCATACAAGGAAACCCAAAAATAAAAAAAATTTTAAAAATGATTTACTTTATTGTTTTTGACACAGACAGAGAGAAATAGAGTCAGAGAAAAACAGAGAGAAGGGGGAGGGCCCAGAGCAGTCTCCATAGTTGTATGTCATCCGTTTTCAACATGGTTTTGTTCCACACAGGTGGCCAGGGCAGGAACTGGGCTGGGGGCCTCCTGCATGGGAGGCACGCCCCTTCAAGCCAGGGTCTGAACTGGGGAGCAAGAACCAAACTGGGGTCCTCTTGCATGGGAAGCACACCCC
>PVKE010016109.1:0-32468 GCA_004027555.1 Craseonycteris thonglongyai
GCCTTGGCCAAGGAGCCGGGAAATGATAGGTTTAAGTCCCCTGCAGTGGGCCTCAGAAATGGGAAATTGAGGATGAGAGGGGAATTAGGTGGGGTCTTTTAGCCGGATGCGGACAGACTGGTGGTGGGTAGCAATGATAGGTTTGGAGGTGCCCCAGACCTTTGGGTCTACTTTGTCTGGGGGCAGCAGAGGATAAGGGGTTTGGGAGGTAACAGGTCCAGTTGTAGACTGAATGAGGGGGAGGAGGAAGTGAGAAGAGGAAGCTTTGGGGGAGAGCTGAAGTGTGGCTCCCAGGTGGTGGAGGATGTCCCTGCCAAGGAGGGGGACAGGACAGGAGGGTATGACCAAAAAGGAGTGGATGGCCCTCTAAAGAGCAGGAGAGGGGAGAGAGGGCGTCCCATCAATACCCATGATGGAGACCTGGGAAGGGAGGAGAGGCCCGGAAGAAGTAGGCAGAACAGAGTAGGCAGCCCCCGTGCCCACTGGAAAGGAGATGGACTTACCCGCTACCTGCAGCGTTACCCTGGGCTCGGCAAGGGTGATGGGGTCCTCGAGTCTGGGCATCGTCAGTCGTCGGCCAGCCCCAGGAGTTTGAGCAAAGCCATCGCCTGGCCTGCCTGCCCCCCACATAGAGTCGTGGAGGGAGGGGCGGCCAGGGGGCAGTCGCTTTTCCAGTGGCCCAGTTGCTTGCAAGCAGGACAAGTCTTGGTGGGCGGCCTGGGGCAGGGGCACCGACGGGACCAGTGGCCTTCTTTGCCACATTTGAAACAGGCTCCAGGCATAGCACTGCGTTTTGAAGGTTTCCCCAGGTTCCATCCGCTGGAACCAGCCGGCCTCAGGGCAGCCGCTAGGGCTTGGGTTTGGAGCGCCACCTTCTGTTGCATCCGAGCCTGACGGTGGGATTCGGCTACTTCGTCCCGGGCGGAAACATTTTAAATGCCATATTTACCAGGTCTCGAACAGGGGCCTGGGGTCGCTGTTCTGGCCATTTAATATCATGGGCCGATTGAGTGCTAAAATAGGTATCCAGTACCGTGGCCCCTGCAGGGGCGGCCGGGTGCAGGTGGTTATAGAGGGTTAGAGCCTCAGTGAGGCGCTTAAGAAAGACTGCTGGATTTTTGTCCAGTCCTTGAGTCATTTATTGGTTATTTCGGGTGGCTGTGACGGCAGTGGCAGGCAGGTGGGGAGGTCCGGCCTCCCCGGAGTCACCATCTTTCATGAAGGGAGGGGGCTTCCCTAAGGCGGGAACCCCCATCTTTAACAAAGGGGAGTTAGAGGAACTAACTCAAGGGAGAGGAGGGAGTAGTAGGTCCAGAGGGGACTGGTGGAGCAGGCTGGGTTGGCCCGAAGTATGGAGGAGGAATGGGGAGTCAGGTCTGAGAGGAGGGGAAGTGAGAGTTTCTGGGGGTTCAGAGAGCGGTGAGGGGTCAGAGTCCAGAGAGGGGTTGGTTGAGAGAGGCAGAGGGAAGGATGGGGAGAAGGACGGGAGCGCAAATCCCAGTGTCGTTAAAAGTGCCTGAACATAAGGAACCGCCGAACATATGCTCGTCCTGCACCTTTAATTATTCGAGATCAGTGGGGCTGTTGAAAACAGAAGTCCCCTCGGGGGGCTAAATGGACTGATTATCTAGAGGCTATTGAGGCCAAGCCCGAGTAGAGAGACACAGGAGCCGTTTACGGTGGAGTTCCTCGGAGAGTCCGGGATTAGCAGTTAGTGAGGAGACACCCCAGGGCGTCTTCGGGTCAGATTTGGACTCGGTGTTACCCCTGGCCAACCAGTCTCAGAGTGGCGAGAGAGAGAAGGACAACGGGGAGTCCCTGACGCAGCTGTGGTTAAACGGACAAGGACCCCAAACGGCTGAGACTGGTAGGCCAGGGGAAGGTGGGACTTACCCACAACAGACAGATCGAGTGCCCGATCGGCGGTTCCTGGTCGTTCCCAGAAGGGAGAGGAGCAGCTCACGCAGTCGCCCGCAGAGTCTATCTCCTCCCGAGTTTAGGCATCAAATGTAAGGAAGCGATTTAAGGAAGCGACACAGGAGATTGAGTGGCTAATCAAATGCGAGCCTTTATTGGGGGGGGGGGATAGGCTCCCGGGCTACATTGTTCGGTCCGAGGAAAAAGGTCTGGGCCGAAGAATGCACGCGTGGGGAAGGGAGTGAGGGGGTTATATAGGGCTCTGGGGTCGGGGAGAGGCGGATCAGGTTGCCAACAGAAGCCCCGCCTTCGAAAGTTCCCAGGCAGGTTACAGCCATGTAGAAAGTCCCCTTTGCCACATCCTATTTGCCCGGGCCCCCGAGGCCCACCGACCTTGCACTATGTTAGTTTTCACAAACTAAACCAAGAAATTTTATTCATATAAATATATGGGAATTGGAGGAGATTTATTGTAGTGATTTACTCAGCAGTTTGGACTTTTTTCTGAGTTACATCTAGAAATCAGATAATAAGCTTTCATCATAAATTGGTTTTTTTTTAATAAAGAAAAGAAAAAATATATATATTTAATATGTATCACCTGACAATTCAATTTGGTCCTACTATAATTTTATTGAAATCAGAACATTGAAAACCACCTAAATTTATAAACAATTTGTTGCCCAGCAGTTATAGTTACTTACTTTCTCAATTTCAGAAAAGTAAACCAAAAATAAAAAAAAAGAAGAGGCAGAACTAGCACTGGGATGGCCCTGAGAACTGTTCCAATGGAGGCGAGTGGTAGGGGCCTTTAGATGTCTGCACTGGACTGGTCACTGCCTGTAGGCTGACCCCAGAGAGGGCTGTGGCACTAACAAGGGAAGTATCTGATACCTTCAGTTTTGTTTTGTTTTTTTAAGGTTTATTTTATTGTTTTTGACAGAGACAGAGAGAAGGGAGAGGGCTTAGAGCAGTCTTCATAGTTAAACATCATCCATTTTCTACTTTTGACATAGTTTTGTTCACAGATGGGCCAGGGCCACACAGGGCGGGAACTGGGCTGGGGGCCTTCTGCATGGGAAGCACACCGCAGTTCAGCACATGGGTCCACATGGGCCAGGGCTGCAAAGCAAGCGCTTAACCTACTGAGCCATCCCGGCCTCCCATCTGCTGCTCCCTTTAGCAAGGGCAATTCCCAGAGGAATTGTGAAGAGCCACCATTCTGAGCAGCCTTGGTCCTAAAGGGAGATTCTGGGCCACACAACACAATAACCACTATGTGATGGCTAATTTTATGTATGAATTTAAATGGCTGCATGGAGCCCAGATTAAACACTGTATCTGGGTGTGTCTCTGAGGTGTTTTGGATGAGATTAGCATTTGAATCTGGGGATTTGGTAAAGTGAACTGCCCTCCCTAATGTGGATGGGTGCTATTCAATCCATGAGAGCCTGAATGGAACAAAAGGCAAAGAAAGGAGGAATTCACCCTTTCTTCTGGCTTCACTGTTTGAACTAGGACATGTCATTTCATCTTCTGTCCTAAGACTGGGATTTATACCATCAGTGCCTTAGGCTCTCAGGTCTTCAGACTCTAGTGAATTATACCTGGGCCTCGAAGCTTCTCAGCTTCTGTAATCTCAAGAGCCAGTCCCTTGTCATTAAAAAATATATATTAATACTCATCCCTGTAACAAATAGCTCTCTGCTGAATTATAATTCTGAGAAAGAGAAAGAAAAAGGAGGTACTGAAACTTGCCCTAGGTTGACCTCCCTTGTTCTTTCTAAAATTCAGCTGTTCACACATGACCCTCCCTCAGGGTTCCCAGGATCCTGCCTTCAGTGACATTAGTTAGGGAAGGAAAGAGAAACAAATTGCTAAGTAAAAATTGTCATTATTCCACTGGCTTACTCTGAATTTAAATTTAGAATCTCACAGTACAAGGCAAAATATTTCATTTCTGTGGCATGCTTTGCCTTTAATATAAAGCAGAGAAAGTAAAATTTAATTAATTATTTAAATTATATGGTGCTTTGACCAAAGGAGACTTCTCTGATACCAGTATTTCATATGGTTCCTTCATTTAGAGCCCCCAGAAGTTTTTACACACACACACACACACACTAATATAGCATACTGAAAGTCAGCATGGTGAGAGGTGGGACTTTCTTTTGAAAAAGAGGAAGAGGTCAATTGTGAAAAGAGGCTGAGAAAGGCATCCAGAACATTCCTATACCCAGATGACAAAATGTAACAAGATAATTTTAATAAATATATTTGGAAGTTGGGGGTCTAGAAGTATGTTCCTTTAAAACTAGTTGTGGCAATATACCCCCAAGAGGCTTCACTTATCCTCAGGGGTATGTGTGTCCAGTTTATGGGCTGGTGATCTAGCAAGAACAAAGTTACCTGAGCTCTATGGAATAAACAGAAATCAGCCAGGATTAAGGGTCATAGGGGAATTCCTGACAGGCTACCTTTTAAGATTAGAAACAGAAGATGAGGTATACATGCAAACTATGCTGTATCAGTGACTATATAAGTGGACAGGGACAGAAATTACTTTTTTAGTCCCATCAGCCTTCATTCCCACACGTAAGCATTTTATTCTTCCTACTTGAATGACTGCCCACTCATTCTGTCTATTCTAATCCTTTCCATTCTCCAAAGGACAGTTTATATTTAATCACTTGGCTTCCTTCTTCATCTCCGAAGGTTGTGGAACCAATTCTAGTGTGTGGATGTGTAGAGACTAGAGGGCGCCATTTAGTAGACTAGGAGACGCCATCTTATGACATGGGCCCCACCCTGAGAGACCTTCCAGAATCCCAGGAAAATGAAACCTAAGGAAAAAGAAACTGAAAATTTGTTCCCCTGGTCCCACCGCCCCCTCCCATCAAATAATCTGCCCCATCCAATAAAACCAAGGGTCACCCTCGCTATCCAATCCGATGGCGACACAAAAAGCCTAACTTCCTGCTCGTAGTTTCTCCCTTTAAAACACCCCGCCCAACGGGACTCGGGGCTGTTCTCTCCTAGTTGCACTGGGAGACAGACGGACCGGGCTCGAGCTTGTATCAATAAAACCTCTCTTTGTACTTGCATCGGAGTTGGTCTCTTGGTTGCCGTCGGGATCATGATCTGGGAGCACAACAGATGCAGGGCAAGGTGACCAGAAGTCCCACTTTTGGCGGGACAGTCCCGATTTTTAACAATTTGTCCCGCTTCCCGCGGCATTTTAAAAAAGTCCCAATTTTTGGAAAGAATGCACTACAAGCTAGGGAACGGCAGGAGATAGACCAAATTTTTAATCAAGAACCCCCTCCCCCCCGGTCAATGGTGTCCCACTTTACCAATGTTAAAATCTGGTCACCTTAATGTAGGGGGCACTTTTTCACACTACCAAGCAATTCTCAAACACCAGCTGTGTTTCTATAATTCAATTCTGTCACCATCTGCCAGGAGACAGCTTCAGATCCCACAGGTTAAGGACTCAGTGTCAGCCCCTCCCTCCCCTGACTTCAGGGGCCAGTAACAAGTCCGGGTTGTCACCTGTGCTTCTGACTGACCAGCTGTAGATTGGAGGACCCACCTATCCGCTCCTCAATTTGATTAGTTTGCTAGAGCAGCTCCACAGAACTCCGAAAAGTATTCTACTTACTAGACTATTAGTTTATTATGAAAGAATACAACTCAGGAAAAGCCAGATGGAAGAGATGCACAGGGCAAGGTATGTGGGAGGAGGCTCAGAGCTTCCATTCCCTCTTTGGGCACCACTCTCTCCAAATCTCCAAGTGTTCACCAACCCAGACGCTCTCCTAACTCTGCATTTTTAGGTTTTTATGGAGGCTTCATTACATAGGCATGATTGATTAAATAATTAGCCATTGGCAATTGATTTGACCTCCAGTCCCTTCCCCTCCCAGAGGTCAGTGGGTGAAACTGAAAGTTCCAAACCTCTAATCACAGTTGGTCTTCCTGGCAACCAGCCCCTATCCTTTGGTGCAGGCCAAAAGCCACCTCCATTAACAAAAGACACTTTTGTCACTCTCATCACTTAGGAAATTCCAAGGGTCTTAGAAGCTCTGTGGCAATGCTGCAGCTACTCCGGGCCGCGGAGCAGGCCAGCCTTCGGCCCACGGGCTGCCGGGGCCTGAATGTGCTGACAGAGGAGGCAGTGCAGCTGCTGGAGAAGCCAGAGCCGTTGGGGAGCACAGGTCCCCAGGCACTGGTGCTGCGCAAATGCGAGCTCTCAGTACCCCCACATCAGCGACAGGTGCAGGCCTGGGTTGAGTCCATGCGGGACTAGGAGCAGGAGCACGTGAGTCTGGCCGAACTACACCAGGACATTTTCTCCACGGCGCCCAGGCTGGATATCCTTCACCAAGTCGCCATCTGTCAGAACTTCAAGAGAATTAGCTATGCCAAGACCAAGACTAGGGCTGAGGTGCGGGGTGGTGGCCAGAAGTCCTGGCCACAGAAAGGCAGTGGGCGTGCAAGACATGGCAGCTTCCACTCCCCTATCTGGTGAGGAGGAGGCATTGTGCATGGTCCCCGGGGCCCCACAAGCTACTACTACATGCTGCCCATGAAAGTGCGGGTGCAGGGCCTCAAGGTGGCACTGACCGTCACGCTGGCCCAGGACAACCTACACATCATGGACTCGTTTGAGCTGCCGACTGAAGACCCCCAGTACCTGATGGAACTGGCCCGCTACCGCCGCTGGGGAGGCTCCGTGCTCCTGGTGGACTTAGCACATGAGGACATGCCTCAGAGCATCGTGGCAGCCACCTCCGGGCTCAAGACCTTCAACCTGGTCCCGGCTATAGGCCTGAACGTGCACAGCATGCTGAAGCACCAGACACTAGTTCTGACCCTGCAGACTGTTGCCTTCCTGGAGGAGAAGCTGCTCTGGCACGACTCATGCTATACACCCCTCTACCCCTTTTGTCTGCCCTACCGTGACTTCCCCTGAGCCTCCATCCTGTGCCCCCAAGGCCCATTAGCTGCCCTCCTTCCCACACTATTATCCATGTTCTGAGCCAGGCTGAGCCCTGATTGGTTTGGCAGCCTCAGAGCCACCTTGCAAGAGCAGCACTGCCCAGAACCCCTTGTCGCAGTAGAAAGCTGAACCCACAGAGAGTGGCTGGGCAAGTGTCACACCTGGGAGGGAGCAACTCAGTGGGAGCCTGACCAAGCTCCTACCCCAATTCTCTTTTCTGTTTTTAAGATAAACTTTATTTTTTAATCACGAGACAGAACAGCTCATTGCCAAGTTGTGAATAATTTCATCTGACAAGTTGGGCTTTCTCCCCTGTGCTGGGCAAGGCCAACACCTCTCTTGTCACAGGTCGACCTTTGTGCTGTTTATAGAAATGACCCAGAATCAGCTGCCTGGGGTCAAGCAGCCTCCTGGAGCTCAGAGAGGAATGTGGGTGCTGCCTGTCCCTAGGAACCTGCTAGCTCCTCCTGGTGCCTGGGTACTGTCATCTTTTACTCGCACCCCTGATGGGAGTCTGCAGTCCCATTTGTTACAGTCTTTCAGTCCGATGTGCAGGCTTGTTTCCACAAGTAGGTGCCATATGCAAACTTGAACTGTCATCATGGTTTCCTCCGAGCACAAACACCAAACCAGTACCTTAATGCTTGAGTCTGCTGATGTCATTTGCCCCAGTTTAATTTTTTAATAGTCACAACACAGATTATAAAATAATGTGGCTGGTTTTTTTAAAGTAGCTAGAACTGCCATCTGTATGTGCTGGCCAGGCCACAGTGACCACCCATCAGCTGGGCTGTGCCTTGTGGAAACACCTCTGGAATGCCTCTTGGGCATGCCTTAAGAGGTCCCCAGACATTCTTTGAAAATCCTCAATGGAAATAAATTTTGATCTTTAAAGCACCAGATTTGACGAAGTAAAGAAGAAAAAGCCATTTGAAGCCAGTAGTAAGGGGTGCAGAGGCCAGGCAAGAAATGCTATGTGGGCTTGAAGTAAGCATCACCTTCCTCTCCCTGGACCTCTGGCCAACCCCATGAGGCTTCGAGGCCTAAAGTGAGACCCAGCTGTTGTCCTAACATCACCGAGCCTAGTCTAGATAGTTGGTACTGGGTTTATGTGGCTCAGTTGTCTACATCGCAGCCATCAGGAAACAGGGTAACTCCATCCACTGTCCATGCAGGTTTTTAAAAAATGGGCCAGAACCTGTTCCCCTGTACTGGAATCCCTCTGCTGGACCAGGATGGGAAAAGGCATCATAAAAAAAATTCACAATGTGCTTTTAAATAATGTTGGGGTAAGGGGTGATTGTGTGCTCAACTTACCATAACAGTTCTGGGAGCCAGAAGTTCAAGATCAAGGTGTCGGGGTTGGCTTCTGAGATTGTGTTGGAGAATCTGTCTCTGGCCTCAATCTCAGCTTCTGGCGGTTTACTGGCCAGAATCTTTGGTGTTTGCTGGCTTTTGGCAGCCTCGCTCCAATCTCTGCCTGATTTCACATGGTGTGCTGTGTGAATTTCTCCTTTTTGAAAGGACACCAGGCATGTTGGGTTAGGACCCACTCTAATGACCTCAATTTGCTCATCTGTGAAGACCCTATTGCCAAACATGGTCAAATACACAAGTACTAGAGATTAAGATTTTATTTATTTTTTGGTGGGGATGAGAAACAGTTGAATCCATGACAGGGTGTAAGGGGAGAGAGAGAACAAGATTGGGGAAGAGACCTGGAATTGGGCTGCCAGGATAGCTCAACTGGATGGTCGCTTGCCTTACAACTGCAAGGTCTGAGGATTGAGTCAGCCCAACTTGTACAAACCAATATGCTCAGCTGCAGTGCAACTGGTAACTGCTGGGATGGCTGTGCAGGTTCTTACCTCCCATGCAGGAGGCCCCTAGTTGGGTTCCTGCCTCGGCCCCACATCCACTTGTGTGGAGTGAAATTATCACAACTAATGATGTACAATTGCAGAGACTGCTCTGGGCCCTCCTTTCTGTCACCTCTTAAATCTTAAAAAAAAACAAAACTGGAAGTTGACATGTGGCTTCATTATATGTCCTCTTTACTGTTGCCTATGTTTGAAATTATAATAAAAAGTCTTTTTATTTTATTTTTAAAAAAAAAGAAGAAGAAGAAGCTCTGTGCCAGAAACAGGGACACAGATTTATCACGAATCACATTGTCACAGCCTTCATCTCCTCAAACTCTTGCCATCTGTGTCACAGAACTTAGCTATCATGTCATCTTGTAGTTTCTGTACATCCCTGGTTATGAGCAACCTGAGCAAAGATGTCATTTATTATCATTCTTCTTTATTGTACTGTCTATTTATTTGTCTGCTTCACTCCTAGTCCATGTGAGCATCTAAAAGTGAAAGACTTAGCCTATAGAGTTCTTATGCTCAGCACAGGGGCTGGGCACTCAGTAAATACTTGTTGAATGAATTAATGAGATTTCCACCTGGATTAGATTAATGCTAATCATACCCTGAGTGAATAACAACTACTCCAAAAGAATACTGTGCTTTAAGGCACCGCAAGAAGAACTTCAGATACATACATTTTTATCGCAGACCTTAAGGGCACAGAGTATTTGCCCTACTTCACAGATGTGGATACGAAACCTCAGAGTGATTAGTTTGCCCAAAGTCACACAGAAAGTGGTAAAACCAGAGTTTGATTCTAAGGCCACACCCCATCAGTTACATCAGATTTACTTTAATGAACACTCTTTAATAAATTGTTTTTCGTGTTTCATTGGCAAGGGTCCTTAGTTCATGGGACTACCTAGGTATATGCAAAGAGTTATAGTCTCACTCTACCATAAAACTCTCATAAAAGGGGGAAGCCGGGATGGCTCAGTGGGTTAAGCGCTCACTTTGCAGCACCAGGGACCGGGGATCAAATCCCGGCCCCGGCCCGTGCGGAACCACATGCTGAACTGGGAGCTCGCCCAGTTCAGTTCTCTCTCTGTCTCTGTCTGTATCTCTCTCTCTCTCTCTGTCAAAAATAAAAATAAATAAATAAAAATATATTAAATTACTTGAACTTGAAGGGTACAGAGTGCAGCATATATATACAAAAAGATATAAAAAAAAAAAACTCTCATAAAAGGAAGGTAAATTTAACCATAAACGATTTCCAAGATAACACACAAAACCAATGCCATTTTTATTGCATGCTATGTTCTTAATATATTTTAGTCTGTTTCTCAGTTTTCCACTTATTTTTATTACTTAGGTTATGTATTCCATGCATATGATTAGTTGCTTCTGGGGAAAAGGCCTTCTAATATTGTAAAAAAAAAAACCTCTCAAACGTTAAAATTTTCAGAATTCAATCTTTCTACACTTATGGAAGTTCTGAATACTAAACTCAGTTCTAGCTGGAACCTCTTGCCACACTCCTATAACAATGTCCACCATACAATTTTTCTGAGAAAGAAAAGGAAAAAATCACATTTAGATTTTATCCCAAAATAATAAACAACAAGTACTCTAAGCTCCAATCAAAATATTCTCCTTTATTTCCTTATACTTAGCAAAGTCTTCACCATTCCAAGATTAAGTAAATATTTGATATTATTGTTTTCTAGTACTTCCATTATTTCATTTTATATATATATATATCTTTAATTCTTCTGGAATATAGTAATTATTTATGAATGGAAAAGTAGGGATTAGAATCTATTTCCCTCAATAGTTACTTAGTTGTCTCAGCAATCTCCACTGGTTGCAATACCTCCTTTATTGCATGCGATGTTCTTCTGCAAACATACCTTGTTTTATGGTGCTTTACATTATTGCACTTTGCAAATATTGTGCTTTCATCAACATCGAGATAAGACCCTCTACCATCAAAAAGATGATGACTTACTAAAGAATCACATCATGGTAGGCATTTTTCATGATAGTCTTTTTTAATTAAGGTATGTACATTGTTATTTAGACATAATGTTATTGTACAGTTAATAGGCTACAGTGTAAATGTAACTTTTACATGCACAGGGAAACGTAAAAATTCATATGATTTATCTAGAACCAAACCCACATTATCTGCAAAGTGTGTATGTATTTGGGTCTATTCATAAGTTTTCTGTTTAGTTCAGTATGCCAGTACCTGTATTTGTTTTCACTTTAGTATTTAATATGAATATCTGGTAGTTTAATCTATGTTCCTTGTTTTCCTTGTTCCTTATTTTCAAATTTCTCTTAACTACATTGAGCTATTTTTTCTTCCAAATGTAGATTCATATTGTATTGTTAAATTCAAAAAGTTCTTTTATGATTTTAATTGTAATATCAACTTTATAAAGTCATCTACAGAGATTTTGACATCTTTGCTATTGAGATCATCTAATTAGAAATATGATATGTTTTGTCACATAGTCATGTTATAAAGAAGATAAAAATAAGGTGTGTAATAGAACTTGGATTTAATCTCCCCTATTAACAAGGCAACACCCACACTGCAAACATAGTGGGATTCTTGCAATTATGTATTCCACTGCACCTTTACCAGGATACATTAAGGTTTATGAAATCATCAGTAACTAACAAAAGAATCTCTTCTTTAATATGGGACTTTAACAATCAATAGAAGAAAAAGTCATTGTGCACTTTTCCCTCAAGTGTATATGGCACATATGGCAAATGTTGATTTCTACTCTGCATACCATTAGGTCCATCAAATCATGAAAACAAAATATCTGCTAGATTGTATGCAGAATGGTAATTGCTGGGGAAGCCGGGATGGCTCAGTGAGTTAAGCTCTCACTTTGCAGCCCTGGGGACCGAGGATCGAATCCCGGCCCCGGCCCGTGCGGACCCATATGCTGAACTGGAGAGTGCCCCTCGTTCAGTTCTCACTAGGGCGAGACCCTGGCCCAGTTCCTGCCCTGTGCAGCCTCGTGCCCACTTGTGGAATAAAACTATGTGGAAAAACCAATGATGTACAACTATGGAGACTGTTCGGGGCCCTCCCCCTTCTCTCTGTCTCTGTATCTCTCGCTGTCTGTCAAAAATAAAAATAAATCTTTAAAAAAAAAAAAAAGAATGGTAATTGCTCACCCACATTGTGGGACATTGGTCTAATTAGTGGAATTTTATGTTATTCATCTATTGCTGAATAACAAATTACCAAAACATTTAGTGGCTCAAAATAACAAGAATTAACTAGTTCACAGTTTAGTGGGTCAGGAATTACCTAGATGGTTCTAGCATGGGGTCTCTCATAAGGTGGCAGTCAAGCTGCCAACCATCTCAGTTATCTGAAAACTCAACTGGGGCTGGAGCATCTGATTCTAAGATCACTCACCAGTCAGTTCTCCCCAAGTTTTCCAGTACAATAGAATCTATTTTTTCAGAAAGGAGATAGAGGGGCACAAGGTGGGAAAAAATAGAAGAGGAGGAAGGGGAGGGACAAGAGTTATTCCTATAAAGAAATACCAATTTGGATGACAACAGATTTTATCTGAAACTATAGAGGCCAGAAAAAAAAAGTGTAGTAATATTTTTCAAGTGCTTAAAGAAAAGAACTGTTAACCCTGAATTCTAAATCTGACAAAGCTATTTTCAAGATTGAAGGAGGAAACAAAGATATCCTAATTAAAATTAACAGGAACTAAGAAAATTTGCTATGAACAGAACTACCTTTAAAGAATAGCTCAAAAAAATTACACAAAAAGAAAGTGGTAACAGAAAAAGACTAAGTCCTTCAGACTGGAAAGAAGATCAACTGAACAAACAAACATAACAGAATGTCTTTCGCTTCATGAGGTTCTTTAATCATATTTTATGGTTGATACAAAAGTTACATCACCATCTGATGTGGTGCTAAATGTATGTAGAGAAAACATTTGAGATAATTATACTAAAAAGATGAAGAGGCTAAAGAGAGCCCAAATGAGAAGTGATAAAACACCAACATCAGTAGACTGAGAGTTACACATGCATACAGAAATACTTAGAGCAATTATTAAAAGAAATATACAGCATCATATCACTAAAACATTATAAATAAATTAAAATGAAACTCTTAAAAAATGTTTAAGTTATCCACAAGAAGGCAAGCATTGTAGAAGAACAAGAAATAGAGGGGGTCTGGCACAGAAAACAAATAACAAATTAGCAAACACACCAACTAAAAGAAAACATGGCAGAACACATTTAAAAATACAATCCAGCTACGTAAAATCTACAAGAAATTCACTTCACACATCATGACATAGATAGGTTGAAAGTAAAAGGATGAGAAAAGATATATTATGTACATAATCAGAAGCAGAAATGGCTATATTAATACCAGATAGATTTCAGAGAATACACACACACACAAATTACTAGGGGGAATGCCAGGATAGCTCAGCAGCTGAGTGCTTCCTTGCAGTCATGATGTCTGGGGTTCATTTATGGCTCCAGCCTGTGTAGACCCATATGTTGAACTGTGGCACAGGGATGGCTCAGCAGCAAAGGTTCTTGCCTCCCATGTGGGAGGCCCCCAGTTTGGTTCCCGTTCTGTACTGCCCCACATCTACTGGTGTGGGATGAAACCATGTCACAACTAATGATGTACAACTATGGAAACTGGTCTGGGTCCTCCCCCTTCTCTTTCTCTCTTTCTTTCTCTCTCTCTCTCTCTCTCTCTCTCTGTCTTTCTCTCTCTCTCAAACAATAAAATAAATCTTTGAAAAAAAGAAAAGAAAGTTACTCAGGACAAAAAGGGGACATATATAATGACATTTTGTAGCTACTATTCTTGAAATCTCTAGTGGTGATGATAAAGGCTACAGTTGTAAATACAAAATCTCAAAAAATATAATGAGAAATCACTTTTCAGAATATCATCAATGATATGGCCTTCAGCTCAATTAGTCAGAATAAAGCATCTACTCTCCCAGTTATAAAATTCATTTTTATATATCAATATACATTATGTGTATACAGCTTACTAAGGTGAAATATATTAATATTTATAGGTATTTATAACTTTTAGTCTAAAAAAAAATTTCCAAAAACATGATTGAAAATAATAATAATCAAAGGGGTAAAAGTAGGTGGTAGGGTAGATTAAAAAAAAAGTAGCAGAATGTTGTAGTTAAAGTAAAAGGATGACATGATCTGACATGTTTTAACAGGATCATGGTGGATACCTGCTGAGGACAGAGTGAAGGGCATATGAAGGGATAAAGCTGAAAGAGCAGCCAGGAGGGTAATGCAGCATTCCAGTAATGCACTTGAGAATAATGGTGCCTCAATCCTGGATGGTCAGACCCTGAATATACTCTGACAATAGATGTGACAGGATTTACTGACAGAGAGGTCAAGAATGCTTCCAAGGTTGTTTTGACTTGAGCCACTAGAAAGTTAGAGTTGCCCTAGGCTAAGATGGGGAAGACCATGAGCAGAGCAGGGTAAGAGGGAAATAGTTAGGAGTTCAATTTTCAACTAGTTAGGTTTAAGATGTCTGCAAGACCTCAAAGTAAAGATGAGTAGCAGCTAAACACTACACTTTGGAATTGAGAGAAGAGATCAAACCTAGGCCTATAATTTTGGGAATACTGGCATATAAATGGCATTTAAAGTCATGAGACTAGATAAGCTTGCCTAGGGAATGACTTTAAGTAGAAAAGTGAAGAGGTCCAAAAATTGAGTTCTGGTATTATTGGGTGTTTAGAAGTCAGGGAATTGAGGAAGTAGGGTCTACAACTGAGGGTGAGGGTTGGGGAAAAGAAATTTGAAGAGATGGTTAAAAAAAAAAAAAAAAAAAAAGCACCATCTAGGAGAGTGGAAGAATGAATCACCTAGGGAAATATAGTGTTGGGCAGCTTAAAATGAGTAATCATGAATTTAAAGTGAGATTGGTCAATATGATTGTACATTATTTCCAACTACTACATTGGGCTATGCAGAGGCAGACACAGAGTTATATGGGATTGGGATTAAACTAAGTGAATGAGAAAGCAGCAAGAGAGTTGAGGGTGTAAAAAAGGAGTATAAAAAAAAATTCTAGGAATGCAATAGTAGAAGACTTTTCTAGCAGATATTAAAGCGTATTATAAAGCTATAACACATAACACATTTTTAAAATGTGGTGGAAGTGTCAGATTACAGAGTTATCAATGGAGCAGAAGGGAACTATCAGAAATATTTATGAGAATTTAGTGTATAAAAAAAGTGACATTTCTAATCATTGGGGACAGCAAATTTGATAAATGTTATTCGATGGAAAACATATACATGTTGGTTAATCCTCATTTAGCACTATATACCAAAACAAATTCCAGAGGAATTAAAGAATTAAATGTTTAAAAATTAGACCATAGTCGACCTACAAGAAAATATTCCCAAATATGTATACAATGTAGGATGAGGACTTTCACCTATAATATACTCATGTGGAAAAGATCAAGTTTCAAAGTAATATTTACATTATGAATTTTTGGGATATGCATACACAGAATATAGCCAATTGTTAACAAGAAATATGTCTGGATGTTTGGATTGTGGATAATCATATCTGCTTCTATAAAATTTAATGTATTTTGCATGTTTTCTACAAGATTGTATATTACTTTTGTTTAGCTTTTAAAATATTTACTATTTTAAATTTAAAAAAGTAATTTATATTTATAACAAAGAAAACAGTGCAAAGATTTATAAAGATAAAGATACTGATGCTCCTCATCCAACATTCCATCTAAATCCATTTCTATTCCTTGAGGTAATCAGATTAACAGCTTGTTGTCTGTTAGTTCCATGTTCATATATACATACACATATATACATTTGATATATACATGTAGTTTTTGTAATTTTCTTTTCAGAATAGAATCACATTGTTAAACACACATACTCAACTACTTGGCTTTTTTTCTCTTTCCAAATCAGATGATAAAGCTATAACTTATTCATATTAAGAATGATATGGATAAATCATAATTTATTCCAGCAGTCTCATTTTGATGAAGAATGAGTTTCTAATTTGGGATCCTTACAAACAATGCAATAAGCATCTTTGGACTTTGATCCTTATAATGTTGATGTACTTATTTCTACTAATAGAGTTCTAGAAGTGGAAATGCAGAATTAAAAAGTATATGGATGCTACTCTGCAAATGATATTTCCGGATTACTTTATCAAATTGCAGTAACTGTGGTAGGCAGAATTCTAAGATGGCCTCCCCCTACTCACCATGTACACACCCTGCAACAATCTCCATCCAATGGCTACTGTAGATCACCCGATTATGCTGTGTCATACAACCTTAAAATAAGGAGATAATCCAGGTGGGCCTCACCTAATCATGTGAGCTTTTTATTTTTTAATTATCTTAATTATAGATGACATACAATATTATCTTCAGGTGTACAACATAGTGATTCAACATTTACATATCTTACAAAATGACCACCACAATAAGTCTAGTAACCATCTGTAATGAGTTTTCTCCAGCTAATCATAGAAAACAAAGTCAGAGAATTGAAGCACAAGAAGAATTTGATATGTCATTATTGAATTAAAGGTAGGGGGCCACATGTTAAGTAGTCTGGGCATTTATGGTTGCTGAGAGTGGTCTGTGGCTGACAGCCAGCAAGAAAATGGGACCTCAGTCCTACAAGAAAATGAGTTCTGCCAGCAACCAGTGAGCTGGAAGGACCCCAGATAAGAACTATGTCCCCAGCAAGCACTTCAATTTCAACCCAATAAGATCCTTAGCACATAATACAACCACACGGTCTCTGGACTTTTGACCTACAGACACTATGAGATAATATCACTTGTGTTGTTTTGAGCCACTAAGTGTGTGGTAATGTTATACAACAATAAAAAATTAATGCAGTTAGAATTTATCCTCCCAAAGGCAATGTACCAGGTACCCATTTTCTTTATATTTTACCAGCATCGAAAGTTAACTATATATGTATATATATATTTTTTTAATATGGAACGCTTTACAAATTTGCATGTCATTCTTGCGCAGGGGCCATGCTAATCTTCTCTGTATCATTCCAATTTTAGTATATGTGCTGCCAAAGCGAGCACTATATTTTTTAATTGAGTCAAATAATCAAGAGATAATTTAAAGTATAAGTAAAGTAAAGTATAAGAGGATGTACATAGGTTATAGGCAAATACTATACCATTTTATATAAGGGACTTGAGCATCCATGGATTTTGGTGTCCACAAGGGTTGGGGAGGACCAAACCTCCATGGATACCAAGGAGGACTGCAGAGGTTTACAGAAAGATTAATCCAGATCTACCTTTTCTCCATAACTCTGCTCTCCAGTGATTTTTTCCCTTAGGAAGACACTGCTGAGCCACAGACCCTAGACTCTCTTCCAGCTGTCCTCTTCCTCCTCTCCTCATGTCTACCACTAATATCCTCAGTTGTTTACAGCTTCCATGATTGGAAATAACCTTCAAGCACCATGATGGCAGGTCAAGCCCCTGAAATCTTGCCCAAGGGTAAAACACATTAAGCTGAAAGTGAATGGAGCAGCAGAGAGTATGAGGGAGAAGAGGAGTAACTGGGTCAAAGGCTCTGGGCCCCAGAAAAGGAGCTGCTATCTAGCCCAGTTACCTCCCTGCTCAGCTTCTGTGACCATCATCAATCTATGGACTCAACTTGGCAGAGCTTTCCTATTTTGTGTTTTAAATTTGGAAACAAGAAATTGACTGAATGATATTGACAAAAAAAGAAAAACATGGCACTTTACCTGCATTTTAGAAAGGGAGATTAAAACAGGCCATTGGGTGAATCAAAAGCAGAATCATGAGGAAAAGTAGCTCATCTCTGGTCCCTTCAACCATGAAAGCAGGCTCCTAAGGCTCTCTGCACCACAGCTTTCTTCTCTGCAGCTGGGTATGACACCTCATTGTGATGCTGTGATAGAACTTTGGTTTTCAAAGGCAGCATTTCTGTCCCTTTCATACAAGGGCACACAATCATAGTCAGTCCAAAAAAAAAAAGTCCAATTCTTCAGAACAATTCAACTATAATAATAATGTTTCAAGTGCTCCAGGTGTCAGAAGGCCATCAGTTAGAGCGAAACCTTCTCTTTGAACCCATTCAACCAGAGTGAAACTCTGCCTGTGGTAAAAAGGAAAGCAGCACATGGTTTCAGGGTATTCACCCACCACCTTCCACACCAAAGAGACAGAAACCTGTCTGGGTGAAGAACCTGGGGGAATTTGTAGCAGTTTTTATCTGTTGTAAGTGTAACTCTTCCAGCTGTCTTCTGTCCAACCAGCTTCTGATGTCCTGAGCATGAGAACAGCCAGCGGAGGACTAAATGCGGAGCTGAGGGAAAGTGGGATTTGAAATCAGGGTGTCACAAATTGGACCCCTGCTGTGGTGTGTGTAGCCATCCTATCCTATTATACTTCAATTTTCAGGGAATGCTCTACTTATAGGCACCCTGGGAAGTGCCACAGTAGGAATAAAAAATGAAGGGTGAAAGGCGATAAGGGGAAAGAGATACTGTTACCTCATGTATAAGCTACATAACATAAAGTGAAGACACATTAAGTATTTTAAATGAATCCAGGGCAATTCTGGTAATGATGAATACTGTGAATCAGACACTACACTAAAATCTTTGGCTATTCATTTTATTGAAATCATCATAACAATCCTATAAAGTAAGCATTGTTACTGCTTCATTTAATAGATGTAAAACTGAAATTAAGGGACATTAAAAACCCTGACTAATCAATGACAAAACCGGAACTGAGTCCTGGTCAGTCTGATCTGAAAACTCATGTTCATAACCAGTATGTTATATGATCAAGCTCTAAAGAGACGTTGTGTGTAGGAGGGAGGATTGCACTAAGGGAAGACTGACACCACCAGGAATGCCAGGCAGCACACAAGCAGCACTGTAAGTCTGAATCCTTGTATCAGACCTAAAATTCTGTATCTGGTGGCATTTGCTCATCTAAGCAAAACATCATGCCAATCCTCTCACATCATTTAAATGAGAGACCTCAAGTCTCATTTTCATTTTCCCTAGATTTTCCAGACAACCTGAATTTAAGAATATGTTCCTATATTCTTCCATTACGTGCATCCACAGATTTTGACTATTGTTCACTATATCACCAGCACCTGGCACAATGCTTAGTATAGCATAGATGTTCAATTAATTATTTAAACCAATAATAGAATAAAATTTCATTAATAAAACAAGAAAAAACATAAGAAAGTCAAATACAAACAAAAAGTAAGATGGTAGAGGGAAAAGTCAATATATATGAGAATTATTTTCTTAATATGATAGACTAAAGTCAACAATTAAAAGGCATATTGTTCACTTAGATTTTTATTTTATTTTTTTAAAGATTTATTTTCTTGTTTGAGAGGAGAGAGAAAGAGAGAGAGAAGGAAGGAGGGCCCAGAGCACTCTCCACAGTTGTTGTACATCCTTAGTTGTGACACAGCTTTACTCCACATAGGTGTATGTGGGGCCATGAAGGGTGAGAACCAAACTGGGGGCAGTTCAGCATATGATTTTGCACAAGCCAGGGCCAGGATTCGATCTAGGGCTGGGATTCGATCCCTAGACCCCACCATTGCAAGGCAAGCGCTTAATCTGTTGAGCTACCCTGGCATCCCTAGATTTTTTAAGTCAGTTATATCCCATTTCTAACAAGAGAACCAGTTATAGGCTATTTATAAGAGAACCATCTAAAACTGTCAGGAAACCATGCTACAGGCCAAGTTGGGCTCACTGCCTGTTTTTGTAAACAAGGTTTTATTGGAATACAAACATGCGATTTGTTCATGGGTTGTCTATGGCTCTTTTACTCTGCAATAGCAGACAAGAGGTGAATAATTGCAACAAAGACTATCTGGCCTACAGAACTGAAAATAATTACTCTGGTACTTTACAGAAAAAAAGTGTTGACAACTGACCAAAATAAAAAGACATGGAAAGGTGGAAAGATTCCAGTTAGGAGGTCCTAAGATGGCGGCATGGGAAGAGAACTCTAAAACCTCTCCGGGAAGACACATTCAAACAAAGGGGAGTCCACGTGGGAAACCCTGAGAACCACAGCCTCAGTTGAGAGATCCACACAAAGCAAAAAACACACCTGAAGGTTAGAGAAAAAGAGGCAAGCAGGAGAGAGGGGGAAGGAGCAGTGTGGAGATGAGGCCGAGGAACAGGACCCAGGGCTGGCACAAGAATGGGGTTTGGCCTTGGGGGACTCGGGCCAAGGTAGAGCTAGATCCTAGGCAGGCTGGAAGCTGAGAGCCAACAAGAGCAGAGGCCCCATGAGACTATGGGCAATTTAAAATCTGAACCCCAGTGGCAGCAAGCCAAGGCCCCAGAACACTGTGCCCAAGGTGGAATATGGATGGAGCAGGGGAGGCTAAACCACCTGAGGCAGAGAAGGAACAGGGCCAAACAGTAGCTCAGCACACATGGAGTCAGTGGCCTACAGGTGCTGCAATGCTAATTTGAACATAAACTGGCTTTAAGGGAAACTGCTTCCCTGACCAATGACTTTCAAAATCAAAGCGCAGCCCTAGAAGAGTAGTGGGTGCAGCATAGGAGAAAAAAGACTGAGCCATGCCTCCATTTCTGCCAGCTGGCTTCTCTGTTCATGGAGGAATTTTGTGTCTATATCTCAGCTGCACCCACCTGCCTGGCACTCAGCCAGCTGGGCTGGCAACTTGAGGCCCAGTCACGTGGATGCAAAAGAGCAAATTGGCTCTGAATGAGAGTGGTTCTAAGAACCCACAGTCAGGAAAAAAGACCACGCTCCTGGAAGAGACATGAACAAGGGCTTGGGAGGAAAGAGAGAAACTGAGCCATGCACCATTGCTTCAGCAGGCCAGCTTTCCTACTCACAGCGGGATGGGCTTCTGCCTTAGCCAAGCCCACCTGCCCGGCCCTATACCAGCTGCATTAGCACCCTAAAGCCCAGTAACATGAACTCAAACACAAACTGGCGCTGGATGAGACTGATTCTAAGAACCCACAACCAGGAAAGCAGAGCACATCCCCAGAAGAGGCAAAAGCGAGGGCTCAGAATAAAGGACAGAGGCAAAGCAGTGCATGTGCACACACACTGGCCAGCCAGCTCCCTGATGACAGAGGAATTTGCTACTGTGTCTCAGCCTGCCCCCACCCACCCCTCAAGCCAACTGCTCAACCTTTTATCAGCTAAGAAAGCAACTTAGGAATCAATTCCAGGACACAAAAAAACCGTAATAGCACTATCCTCACCTCCCAGGCAGGATTTTTGGACACCGAAACTAACTGCTTCCCCTAACCCTCTCCCAAAACTTGCCCCCCCAACTGAAACCCAACTAGTACCTGCTCTACACAGAGATAAAAAAGGCAAGCTGCAATTACCCTGTAACACAAATCTGGGCCATCCCCAACTAACCACAAAATACAGGTGCAGCAGCCAGCCTTTCCCAGCACTGATCTCAGAGGCAAAGCCTGTCGTCACCCACTTCACTTTTCCAAAGAGGAAGTGCATCAAGACCAAGACAACTGGGTCAAAGAAGAGAAGCCCTTCTTCTAGGAAAGCTCCCAGAGGGAAAACACACTCATGCCTAAGGGGAAAAAAACAATGCAATGAATGCTCAAAGCTACTTCCAAAGAAAATGAAAAACCTCCAGGAAATGAAAGTACAGATTTTGGAGCATATAATCTAAGTGAAACAGAATTTAGGGCTGCAACTATCAAGACACATAGAGAGCTCAAAAAATGCTTGCAAAGTACCCATATTCAGTTAAATGATCTCAATAAGAAAATCTCTGGGGGAAGCCTTGATGGCTCAGCAGGTTAAATGTTCACTTTGCAGCCCGGGGACCAAGGACTGAGTCGTGTCTCAGGCCCATGAAGACCCATACGCTGAACTGGGATGTGCTTCCCATGCGGGAGGCCCTGAGCCCAGTTCCTGCCCTGTGCAACCCCCACCCACGTGTGTGGAATAAAACCATGTTGAAAAAGGATGACGTACAACTATAGAGACTGCTCTGGGCCCTCCCTCCTTCTGTCAAAAACAGTAAAGTAAATATTTTTTAAAAAAGAAAATCTTTGAACAAAATGAATACTTTACCAAAAAAAAAAAAAAGAGAGAGAGAGAGAAGAAAAAGAAAAGAAAAGAAACTTTAAAAAAGAACCAAAATGAACTCCTGGAAATTAAATGCACATAGGAGAATTGAGAAAAGCATAGGGAACAGGCCAACCAGATGGAGGAGAAAGAATTAGCAACATCAAAGATAGAAATCTGGAAATTTCACAGAAGGAAGAAGAGACAGATCTGAGAGTCAAGATAAATGAAAGACATCTACAAGAACTATCTGACTCCATTACAAACAGAAACATTAGAATAACAGGTGTACCTGAAGAAATGAATCTTAAATATTCACAGAGCATATTAAAACAGATAATAGATGAGAACTTCCCAAGCCTATGGAAAGAACTGAATCTCCAAATTCAAAAAGAAAACAGGACTCCTAACTACCTAGACTCTAGCAGATCTTCTCCAAAGTACATTATTATGAAGATGTCAAAAAATCAAAGACAAGAAAGAATTCTTAGGGTATTCAGGCAAGAAAAAATAAAAAACAACATATATAACCTTCAAAGGAAAATCTATGAGGCTATCATCAGACTTCTTAGCAGAAACTCTACAAGTCAGGAAGAGGTGGAGCCAAATTTTCATAAATTTTAAAGAGAGACTACCATCCAAGAATAAACTATCCAACAAAATTAACCTTTAGATATGAAGGAGGAATAAAGAGCTATTCAGACATACAGAAACAGAGAATTCTATAGCACCAGGACGACATTTTAAGAAACACTGAGTACCGGTAGGCTATTTGACCTGAATCAAGAAATCAAAGTAAATGGGCAAAAGTTGGGACAACAAAGAAATAAGAAGTAAAAAATGGCTACAGAAAATCTTCATATATTAATCATCACCCTAAATATAAATAGACTGAACTCACCAACAAAAAGGCACAAAGTAGCTGATTGGATTAATAAACAAAATCCACCCATGTGTTGTCTACAAGAGACACACCTCAGCCACAAGGACAAAAACATACTCAAAATGAAAGGGTGGGAAACTATACTTCGAGCAAATGGCATCCAGAAAAAAGCAGGACATGCCATACTAATTTCTGATAAAACAGACATCAGGATAAAAAAAAGTAACAAGAGATACAGAAGAACATTTTATAATGATAAAAAAGACAATATATCAACAAAACATGACACTCATTAATATATATGCCCCTACTCAGGAAGCACCAAAATTTACAAAGCAACTACTAACAGATCTAATAGGAGAAACTAAAAAAAACACAATTATAGCAGGGGACCTCAACACTTCCTTGACCACTGCGGACAGATCACCCAAAGAGAAAATAAATTAAAAAATAGCAACCTTAAATAATACATTACAGCATATAATTGGACATAATTGACATATGTAGGACACTCCATCCTGCAAAACAGGACTATATATTTTTTTTCTAGTGCATATGGAACATTTTTTAAGGATAGACCATACGCTTGGACACAAAATCAGCCTCAGCAAATTCAAGAAGACTGAAATCATACCAAGTGTATTCTCAGACAATAAAGCCTTGAAATTAGAGATCAACTGTAAAAAGAAAGCAGAAAATAATCACATACATGTGGAGATTAAACAACATGTTATTAAAAATGACTATATTGGGGAAGCTGGAATGGCTCAGAAAGTTAAGCGCTCGCTTTGCAGCCCGGAGCCTGAGGATCGAATCCAGGGCCCAGCCCATGAGGACCCATATACTGAACTGAGGTGTGCCCCTGGTTCACTTCTTGCCAGGGCACATGGGGGAGGCCCTTGGCCCAGTTCCTGCCCTGCACAGTCCCACACCCAACTGTGGAGTGAAACTATATGGAAAACTAATGCTGTCAACTATGGAGACTGCTCTGGGCCTTCTCCCTTCTCTCTGTCTCTCTCTCTGTCCAGTCATTCAAGGAGGAACTAACACCATTCTTCTCAAACTTTTTCAAAAAATTGAAGAAGAGGCAATACTTCCCAACTCATTCTATGAGGCCAACATTACCTTAATACCAAAGCCTGGCAAGGACATCACAAAAAAAGAAAACTATAGATCAATATCTCTGATGAACACTGATGCAAAAATTCTAAACAAAATACTAGCAAATAGAACACAACAACGCATTAAAAAGATTATACATCACGATCAAGTGGGATCATTTCAGGGGCACAAGGATGGTTCAACACATGCAAATCGATCGATGTGATACACCACATAAACAAAATTAAAGATAAAAACCATATGATTACAGCAATTGATGCAGAAAAAGCATTTGACAAGATACAACATCCATTTATGATCTAAACACTTAATAAAATGGGTATAGAAGGAAAATACCTCAACATAATAAAGGCCATATATGAAAAACCCTCAGCAAATGTCATACTGAATGGGGAAAAACTGAAACCTTTTCTTCTAAAATCAGGAATGAGACAGGGATGTCCCCTGTCACCACTGCTATTCAACATAGTGCTGGAAGTCCTAGCAAGAGCAATTAGGCAGGAAGAAGAAATAAAATACATTCAAATTGGAAACAAAGAAGTTAAACTGTCACTTTTTGCAGACGATATGATCCTTTATACAGAAAACCCCAAAGACTCCGCCAGAAAACTGTTAGAAATAATAAATGAATACAGACAATAAAGTTGCAGGATACAAAATCAATGTACAAAACTCCACAGCTTTTTTATACACAAACAATAAAATTTCAGAAAAAGAAATGAGAAAAATGATACCGTTTGCGATCACAACAAAAATAAAATACTTAGGAATAAACTTAACAAAAAACATGAAGGACGTATACACGGAAAACTATAAGACACTATTAAAAGAAATTAAAGAAGATACAAAAAAATAGAAGGATATTCCATGTTCATGGATTGGAAGAATCAACATAGTTAAAATGGCGCTATTACCCAAAGCAATATACAGATTTAATGCAATTCCCATCAAAGTCCCACAGACATTCTTTCAATAAATAGATTTTTAAAAATATCAGATTCATATGGAACTACAAAAGACCTCGAATTGCCAAAGCAATTCTCAAATAAATAAATAAATAAATAAATAAATAAATAAGGCTGGAGGCATCACGTTCCCTGACTTCAGTCTATACTACAAAGCATCAGTAATCAAAACAGCTTGGTACTGGTAGAGAAACAGACACACAGACCAATAAAACAGATTCAAAAACCCAGAAATAAACCCACAAATATATGGACATATAATATTTGACAAAGGAGCAAAAATTATACAATGGGCTGGGAAACCGGGATGGCTCAGTGGGTTAAGCGCTCACTTTGCAACCCCGGGGACTAAGGATTGCATCCAGGCCCCTGCCCGTGTGGACCCATGTGCTAAACTGGGGAGTGCCCCCAATTCAGTTCTCACTGGGGCAAGACCCCGGCCCAGTTCCTGCCCTGTGCAGCCCCACTCCCACCTATGGAATGAAACTATGTGGAAAAACTGATGGTGTGCAACTATGAAGACTGTTCTGGGCCCTCCCCCTTCTCTCTGTCTCTGCATCTCTCTCTCTCTCTGTCAAAAACAATAAAAATAAATCTTTAAAAAAATATACAATGGGGTAAAGAAAGCCTCTTCAGTAAATGGTGCAAGGAAAATTGGAAAACTACATGCAAAAAAATGAATCGGGACTGTGAACTGTCACCATATACCAAAATTAACTCGAAGTGGATTAAGGACCTTCACATAAGACCCAAAACTACAAAGTGCATAGAAGAAGGCATTGGCTCTAAACTTATAGACCTTGGGCTCAGAGAGCACTTTATGAACTTGACCCCAAAGGCAAGGGAAGCTAAAGCAAAAATAAATGAATGGGACTATATCAAACTAAAAAGCTTCAACATAGGAAAGTACACCATCAACAAGTAAAAAGGAAACCAACTGAATGGGAGGAAATATTTGCAAACAATGCCACTGATGAGGGGCTAATATCTAAAATATATAAAGAACACATACAACTCAACAACAGAAAAACAAACAATCCAATTTAAAAATGGGCAGAAGATCTAAACAGGCACTTCTCTTCTGAAGACATAGAAACAGCCAACAGATACATTAAAAAAATGCTCAACATCACTAGCCATTAGGGAAATGCAAATTAAAACCACAATGAGATACCACCTCACACCTGTTAGAATGGCTATAATCAACAAGACAAGGAATAACAAGTGCTGGACAGGCTGTGAACAAAAAGGAACCCTCATACACTGCTGGTGGGAATGTATATTGGTATAACCACTGTGGAAGGCAGTGTGGAGATTCCTCAAAAAACTAGGAATGGAATTGCCATATGACCCAGCAATCCCTCTCCTGGGTATCTACCAAAAAAACCTGAAAACCTTAATCTGCAACGATACATGTAACCCAATGTTTATCACAGCACGGTTCAGGGTGGCCAAGTCGTGGAATCAACCAAAGTGTCCTCTGATAGATGACAGGATAAAGAAGTTGTGGTACATTTACAGAATGGAATACAACTCAGCAATGAGAAAAGATGAAATACAGCAATTTGTGACAACATGGATGAAACTTGAAAACGTCTTATTAAGCGAAATAAGTCAGAATCAAAGAATCAAGAAACATGGCCTCACTTATAGGTGGAATATAAAACTGAAAGGAACAAAGAAACAAAGACTCATGGACACAGTCAATAGTTTAGTGGTTACCTGAGGGTGCAGGGGGGAGAGATGAGTGGGGGGGAGTAGGGAGCGGGAATAAAACACACGGTGATGGAAAGTGAGCTGATTCTGGGTGGTGAGCACATAATGCGATGTATAGACAATGTAATGCAGAATTGTACACCTGGAAACAACGTAATTGATATCAATTAATGTCACCCCAATAAATTTAACAATAAATAAATAAATCTTTAAAAAAATGACTATCAAAGAAGAAATAAAACAAGAGGTTCAAAATATATAGAAACCAACATATTTGAAAACATTACATAAAAAAAATTATTGGGATGCAGTGAAAGTAGTTATAAGAGGGAAATTTTTATCATTCCAGGTTTATCTTAAGAAACAAGAAAAATCACAAGTAAACATCCTAACATCCCATCTTAAAGAACTAAAAAAAAAAGAACAGAATACTTTCAAAGTCAACAGAAGAGAAGAAATAATAAAAATTAAAAAAGAACTTTATATAATTGAAAACAGAAAAACAATAGATAAAATCATGAAACAAAGAGCTGGTTCTTTGAAATAAAATTAATAAAATTGGCAAACCACTGGCTAGACTCACCAAAAGACAAAGGAAAAAGACACAAATATCCAGAATTAGAAATGAGAGGAGAGTTGGTAAAAAAAAAAAAAAGAAATGAGAGGAGAGAAATTATGACTAATACTACAAAAATACAAACAACCATAAGAAATTATTATGACAACTTTAATGCACCAAATTTACAACCTAGAATAAATGGACAAATTTCTGGAAACATATAGTCTAAGTAGACTGAAGCAAGAAGAACTAGATAATGTAAATAGAACAACCAATAGTAAAGAACTTAAATCAATTATCTAAAACCTCCCCAAAGGCAAAGTTCCTGAACCAGATGGTCTTACCAATGAGTTTTATCAAGCATTCAAAGAATAATGCTGAAGGAGAAGAAAGGTGGCAGCATGAGAGGAGAACCTCGATAACTGCCTGGAAAGGGACTTATGAACAAAGGGGAAACCCTGAGAAGCATCCTCTCTGAGAGAACCACACAACGCAGAACAACCCCCAAAGGTTAGAGGGAAAAGGGGAGAGCGGCAGAGGGAAGGGGAAGGAGCAGTTCCGGGACAGGGACGTGGAGCGCGGCCTGGGGCTGGCAAAAACAAAGGGGGATTGGGGGACTGCGGTCAAAGTGGAGCTGGATCGAGGGCGGGCTGGAAGACGAGACCTAAGGAGCACGGAAGCCCCATGGGAATGTGGACAATTTAACATCTGAACCCAAGGGGCTGCATGCAGAGCCCTAATCCCATCACGGAGCCTGAAGTGGAACAGGGGCTGTGGAGCAGGGCGGCTGCATTTCCCAGTGGGCGAAGTGAGAGCAGGGAATCAGCCCACAGCAGCTCGGCACCCTGATTTACTGAGGAGATTGACTGTGAGGGAGCAACTTTTGAAAACAGGGCTCTCGCAGTGGGGGCCACGGCTACATTAGACGTGCTTAGAGTGAATCCAGCGATCTTAGGAACTCTGCAGAGTTGCCGGTCTAGTGCGGCTGCTGGCCCAGCCTCAGCTAAGCCCAGCCGGCTCACAGACTCGCAGACATGATTAAAGGGAGAAGGCCCAAGCTGCTTGCCCTGCCCTCACGCACGACTGCGGAGCTGTTGCCGGCTCACAGATGCGATTAGCTGCTTGCCCCTCCCGAGCCCACGACTGCAGAGCTGCTGCTGGCAGACACCATTAAAGGGAGAAAGCCTGAGCTGCTCGCCCTGCCCGCACACACGACTGAGGAGCTGATGCCAGCAGACGCGATTAAAGGGAGAAAGCCCGAGCTGCTCGCCCCGCTCGTGCACACAACTTCGGAGCTGCTGCCGGCTCATGAATGCGATTAGAAGGAACAAGCCCAAGCTGAGCACCCTACCCACACCCCTGCCAAGCTGCTGCCCCGGCTGCCTGCTCACTGACACGGTTAGAGAGGAGAAAGCCCGAGCTTCTCGCCCCACCAGCACTGAACCACCAGCCTCCCTGCTCACAGAGATATCTGCTATTGTGTCTCAGGCTCGCCCTAACTCCTACCCACACACTGCCACCCCCGGACCCACACCTTCACTACCCTGCCTTCTAACGACTAAAACTGCAACCTAAAGAACAGCCCCAAGGCACAGAACTGACTGCTTCCCCCAACCCTCTCCCAAAATCTCCTCCTCCCACAACGGAGAAGCCCACCTGATAGGAAAACCCCCAGTGGGAAATCATACTCATGTGCAAGGCAAAAAGAATGCACACCTCAGAATCCAAAGCCCCTCCTGAAGATCAGGGGCATTCTTTAGTAAAGGAGCTTGCACACTTGGAATAAAGTCTAAGTGAAACAGAATTCTGGGCTGCAATACTCAAGACACTCAGAGAGCTCACTCAATGCTGGCAAAGAACCCACACACAGTTAAATGACCTCAACAAAAAATTTTCTGAGTAAACTGAGTACTTTGCCAATAAAATTGAGAAGTTAGAGCATAACCAAAAGGAACTCCTTGAAATGAATGGAATCATGGGAGAGATGAAAAAAGAATTCACTAGCCTGGGAAACAGGGCTGACCAGCTAGAGGAAAAGATGAGTGAAATCGAAGATAGAAACATGGAAATGTCACAGAGGGAAGAAGAAAGGGAAAGGAGAATCAAGAGAAATGAAAGAGCCCTACAAGAACTCTCTCACTCTATCAGAAAGAACAATGTTAGAATAATAGGGATACCAGAAGAAAGCGAGAAGAAATCTTCTCAGAGTCTACTAAAACAAATAGTGAATGAGAATTTTCCTAACCTGTGGAAAGAATTACAGCCCCAAATCCAAAGAGGAATCAGGAGCCCTAACTACCTAGACCCTAGCAGGTCTTCTCCAAGGCACATTGTTCTGAAGATGACAAAAAACAAAGACAAAGAAAGAATCCTCAAGGCTGCAAGGGAAAAACAAAATATAACTTTCAAAGGAAAAACTATCAGGCTGTCTGTCACCAGACTTATAAGCAGAAACTCTGCAAGCCAGGAGAGAGTGGACCCCAATCCTCAAAATATTAACAAAGAGAAATTTCCACCCAAGAATTAACTGTCCGGAAAAATTAACCTTTAGATATGAAGAAGGAATTAAGGCCTTCACAGATATACAGAAGCTGAGGGAATTCTCCAGATCAAAATCGGCACTCCAAGAAATACTGAAGGAGGCTATTCGACCTGAATCAAGAAATCAAAATAAATGGAGAAAAGTTAGCTTAACAAAAAAATAAAAAGGAAGAAAAAATAGATACAGGATATCCTCATATATCAATCATCACCCTGAATGCAAATGGACTGAATTCACCAATAAAGAGGCACAGGGTAGCAGACTGGATTAAAAAAAAAAAATCCAACCCTATGCTGCCTCTTACACCTCAGCCACAGAGACAGACATAGACTCAGGGTAAAAGGATGGAAAACAATACTCCAGGCAAATGGCAGTCAGAGAAAAGCTGGAGTGGCCATACTGATTTCTGATGAAAAAGACATAAGGATAAAAAAAATAATAAGACATAAAGGTCATCATTACATCTTGATAAAAGGGACAATGCACCAAGAAAACATGACACTCATCAATATATATGCCCCCAATCAGGAAGCACCAAAATTTATAAAGCAACTGCTAACAGAACTAAAAGGAGATTTTGACAAAAGCACAACTATAGTAGGGGATTTAAACACCACCCTGACAACATTGGACAGATCATCCAAGCAGAAAATAAATAAGGAAATTGCAGCTTTAAATAATACATTGCAGGAAATGGACATAATTGACATTTACAGGTCATTCAATCCTACTACAAAGGGTTATACATTTTACTCTAGTGCACATGGAACATTTTCAAGGATAGACCATATCCTGGGACTTAAATCCAACCTCACCAAATTTAAGGGCATCCAAATCATACCAAGTATATTCTCAGACCACAAAGCATTGAAACTAGAGATCAATTGCAAAAGATCAAGTGCAGAGAGAACCACATATACATGGAGATTGAACAACATGCTATTAAAAAGTGACTGGGTCAAAGAGGAAATTAAACAAGAGACTAAAAAATTTGTAGAAACTAATGACAATGAAAGCACGACGTACCAGAATTTCTGGGACACAGCAAAAGCAGTATTAAGAGGGAAATTTATATCATTACAGGCCTATCTCAAGAAACAAGAAAAACTACAAGTAAATACCCTCACATCTCGTCTCATAGAGCTAGGAAGAGAAAAACAGAGGTCCCCCAAAGCCAGCAGAAGAAAAGAATTAATAAATACCAAAGCAGAACTTAATGAAATTCAGAATAGAAAAACAATAAATAAAATTAATGCCACAAAGAGCTGGTTCTTTGAAAAAATCAATAAAATTGACAAACCACTGGCTAGGCTCACCAAAGGGCAAAGAGGAAAATCTCATATTTCCAGAATACAGGATGATAGGGGAGAGATTACAACTGAAGCTGCAGAAATACAAACAATCATAAGAGATTATTATAAAAGACTCCATGCCAACAAATTTGACAATCTAGAAAAAATGGACAAATTTCTAGAAACATATAGTTTACCTAAACTGAACCAAGATGATTTGGATAACCTAAACAGACCAATCAACAATACAGAGCTTGAAACAATTATTCAAAAATTGCCCAAAGGCAAAAGACCTGAACCAGATGGCTTTAGCAATGAATTCTACCAATCTTTCAAAGAAGAACTAACGCCCATCCTCCTCAAACTACTCCAGAAAATTCAAGAGGAGGCAGTTCTACCCAACTCTTTCTATGAAGCTAATATCACCCTAATACCAAAACCCGGGAAAGACAATACTAAAAAAGAAAACTATAGACCAATCTCACTGATGAACACCGATGCAAAAATCTTAAATAAAATTCTAGCTAACAGAATACAACAATGCATTAAAAAGATTATTCACCATGACCAAGTGGGATTCATCCCAGGAGCACAGGATGGTTCAACATACGCAAATCAATAAATGTAATCCAGCATATAAACCAAACAAAGGATAAAAACCACATGATTATCTCAATTGATGCAGAAAAAGCATTCGACAAGATACAACACCCATTTATGATAAAAACACTGAACAAAATGGGAATTGAAGGAAAATATCTCAACATAATAAAGGCCATATATGATAAACCCTCAGCAAATATTATACTGAATGGGGAAAAGATGAAACCAATTTTCCTAAAATCAGGAACAAGACAGGGATGCCCCTTGTCACCACTGCTGTTCAACATAGTTCTGGAAGTTCTAACCAGAGCAATCAGACAAGAGAAAAGAATAAAAGGTATTAGAATCGGGAGAGAAGAATTTAAACTGTCACTCCTTGCAGATGACATGACCCTGTATATAGAAAACTCGAAAGACTCTATCAGAAATCTATTACAAATAATAGACAAATACAGTTAAGTCGCAGGATACAAAATCAATGTCCCCAAATCAACTGCATTTTTGTATGCCAACAATGAAACTTCAGAAAGAGAGATGAGAAGATCCATTCCCTTTGCCATTGCAAACAAAAAAATGAAATACCTAGGAATAAATCTAACAAAGAATGTGAAGGACTTATACACTAAAAACTATAAGACTCTTAAAAGAAATTAAAGAGGACACAAAGAAATGGAAAGACAGTCCATGTTCATGGATTGGAAGAATTAACATAGTTAAAATGGCCATACTCCCCAAAGCAATATACAGATTCAATGCCATTCCCATCAAAATCCCACAGTCATTCTTTCAAGAAATAGATTT
>PVKE010016110.1:0-32469 GCA_004027555.1 Craseonycteris thonglongyai
CGAGGATCGAATCCCGGCTCCGGCCCAGGCAGGACCCACGTGCTGAACTGGGGAGTTCCCACAGTTTGGTTCTCTAACTGTCTCTGTCTCTGTCTCTCTCTCTATCTGTCAAAAAGTAAAATAGAAATAACTATGCACTGAAGACAAAAAGATAATTTCTCTCTATAAATGTGAAAAGATAAAAAAAAAAAAAAAATCAGGCTCTCAGTAGTACTGCCAAAAGGGGATCAACAATATCATCAGTTTCAAAAATGCAAACCCATTAATGGAAAATTATTAAATGTTAATTTAAGTGACCACTGCTCTCAAGCGCAGCTTTTATCTCTGTCAACCAAATTGCATTAAAGAGGGTCATCATAGTGGGACGTTTTGGGGACCATTTTGTCTGTCCTCACATCCATTTCTCTTTTTGTGATCACCTAAGGACACTCCCAAAGAAGGCATAGAGGAAGTAGTGATGGTACTCAGAATGTTGTGACTCGTAATGTAGAAATCCTTGCACAAGCTGTGAGATAGTAGAGTCTAATGGTTCATAATAACCTCATCAGCCCCTGAGTTCCACAATCAAAAGTGCTTTTGCCTAGTTTCATGCTTATTTATTACTATCGTACCCCTCAATTCCTCTAACTACAAAATGCAGAAATTCAAGAAGACCGTGTAAAATGCCATGCCCATTTAAACACACCATGTGGGATGATATTCCTGCAAACATACTCTTTAAATATTACACACTTACTTCACGTTTAAGTTTATGCTTTGTAAAGTCACATTTTTTTGTTTTTGTTTTGGTGACAGTTAAATTCATCACTTATTCCAATAAACAAACAAATTTTCTGGTACCCATGAATATTTAAACATGTTTTTAAAAAGCAGGAAGGTTGTGCAACAGATGTAGCACCTGTACCTTAGGGCATGTGTGAAACTTTGAAAGGCTTAAATTACTCATACGCCTTGGCATATGCCTAAATGTCACTTGCGATCATTGTTAGATATATACCAGTTTATGTTATGCACTAGTGGAAACTTTTTGAAACGTGGCTTCCACTAACGCCATAGGAAGAGACAGGCCCGCCTGCTATCCCCACAGGGCAAGGACCCAGGAATCCAAGTTGTGGCCCAGACTGAGTTCAGGAGGAAACATTCTGAGGGAATAAAAAAATTCTTGACCAAGAATGTGGCCCGTCAGGTTTGGGGCTTGGCTTGGTAATGAACTGGCTTGTGTGATCTTGATAAGTCTCTCAACTTTTATGTATCTGAGTGTCTGGTCCTTTAAGACGGAATGGCTGGATTAATCATTAAATAATTTTTTTAAGTTCTAAAATGTTTAGTGGCTATACTAGCAACTGCTTGTGGGTATTGATTTAAGTCTTATTTATCAGCCTGTTTGGCTGGAACAGATCTGCTCTATTTGCGATACCACTACAGTCGATAGAGATGCTTTTCTCTCTGTGCCACCTACAATCGCGGGCATCTATTTAGCCTCGCTGTACAGTATATTCTCCCGGAGACCCTAGGAAAAACCCACCTGGAAAGTGGGGTCTTATGTAAAAGCCACCTAATTAGGACACAAATGGAAAGGGAGATTATGTCTCAGCTGCGTTTCTTGCGGACAATACTAGAGTTCACTGCTCTGGTTCCACCTTGCTCATGTGAAGGACAACTCAGTGGGATGGTGACCTAAAATGTTCACAGGCTCTGTCTCCGAGGGGAGAGCACTTGAGAAGGAATTGGGCAAGTTTTAGTCACCAGTAGTGTCTTCAGCTCCTAGGAGATGGATCCTGTCTCTCCACCTGGGCCTTTGTTCCCACAGCTCTTAGGTAAACAGGGGACTAAATAATTTTTGTGCTCTTTTCAGGTGTAATATGCAGAGACAGGTGGGAGAAATCTGTCCCCATCTTGTAAACCGCCCCTTGTAAGTGACTATTAAAAACCCAGGTGGTGGATTCACACCGGATGAGGGAAGCCTGTCCGTCAGGATAATAGCAACGCTTCCTAGGTTGGGTCCTGGAGAGATTGGGACTCCATACAAAGTGCACCCATACTACATGCCATACAGTAGACCCAGCCAGCGCAGCATTCACGACTCACCTGACATCGGTTAGCTCGTAATAGACATTTCTGCTTTCATCTTTGATGTAAATGGCGATGCTGGGCGACTCCAGCATTTTCATGGTGAGCTGCTGGGGGAAGGCACTTACGAAGAGGGCACGGATTGTGTCTGCGCTTGTGATTTCATTCGGCATCCTGAGCTGTTTGGTTTCGTCCCCATACTGGAGATAGAGAACCCCTGTGTGTGAAAAAGACACAGCGGTCAGCACACACCAAGCCCCTTCTGTCCGACCGCACACACGCACGACCCGCACAAGATCGGAAAGCATGCCACGACAGATGTATGCTTGGAATCGGCCGGGAATGCACTCTGGTTATTTCACAAATACCCACTTCTATCCTTCGGAGTTCAGGCAGGTGCTAAAAAGGAAGTTTTCAACTTTTTACAGAAACCGAAAAGACAAGAAGCTAACCTCTGGAAGCCTAAAGCCAAAGCCACTCCTTAATTCCCTTGAAAGGTATATTTAGGAATTTGACCCTACAGTGATTCCCCCCTTCCCCCCCCCAGGTTTTTCACCAACTAAAAACGCATTCAGTACAACCATGGGTAAGATATATAGTTTAAGTCTTTATAGTCCATTCAGAAACATTTTAAGTGGCGATGCTACAATATTTCTATGGTCTAATACATATTTATGAATGCTAACAGTTTATAAAACTACCTACAAGAAAAGAGCCTGGTATCCCAACGTCTCAGAAAGAAAGCGGGACAAGTCAGTTATACAAATCAAAAACACAATTATAGGATTGGAGAATGTCAGAGCTCCCTGTTAGCCATGTTTCTGTGGAGTGGCGTTTCTTCCCAGATCCAGGCTGGGCTTTCCCATGTGACATGCTTTGGCCAATGGGACATGAGCAAGTGTGATGCCAAATGGAAGCTTGACAAGTGCTTGCACACGGGAGCTTGTCCTATTGGTGAGCATGGTTTTGAATTCTCCTCCCCAGAAGCTAGCTTCCCACGAAACAACATGGGGGGTGGGGGCACATGGAGAAGAATGGAAGCTCCAATGGATGCCCCCCAAATCCCCGCCACTAAGCAGTCATTCTACAACCACGACTATGGGCTGGTTATGAGGGTGAGCCATCTTGGTAGGGCTACTCCAGGCCCAGATGAACTGCCCCAGCTGATGTCACATATAATAGAAATGAGATGGCCCCTCTGAGCCTCTCCAAACTGCAGAATCATGAGCAGTTCAATCATTGGGGCTGTTTCAAGCCACTATGTTTAGGGTCATTTGTTATTCAGAAGTAACCGAAACAGCGTATCAGAGATCCTGACATTTGATTTGCACCCTGTGTCATGTGAGACTCTACTGAGGAGGGATTACGGTCACTAGAATAGTTTTTGGCAGGAGAGACTTACAGAGACCAGAATATGGTGTCTGGTTAAACAGGGCAGTGTGTAATGAATTTATCTCTCTCTTCTTCTGAAATTCCATTAAAATGACAATAAGGACTTTAAAGCATTGGGGAAAGAATTCGGGAATGAGCAAGGAAACAACAGCGGACAAAAGAAAGCTGACAACCGGGTCTTCTAGGAGACAACACCACATCAAACCCATAGGACCTGGGATGTTCAAGAAATGAGGTACCAGACCCATTGACGGCAGAAATGCAGCATGAGGCCTGATAGTTGTACATCATTAGTTGTGACATGGTTTCATTCCACACAGGTGGATGTGGGTTCACATAGGGCTGGAACTGAACCAGGGGCCTCCTGCATGGGAGGCAAGGACCTTCAACCCTGAGCCATCTCAGTGGTTTCCAGTTGCACCACATGGGTTTGCATGAGCTGGGGCAGGGACTTGATCCCCAGACCTCATGGTTGCAAGGCAAGCACTCAACATGCTGAGCTATCCCAGCATCCCCATAGAAAAGTTTTACAGAAAGTATTAATTAAAACATTTGCCCCCAAAAGTGAAAAATATAAGCATGGAAATTGAAAATGTTCATGAAATGCTCATCACACTCAGGCTTGTCACCGAAACATTCCAGATGATAAGGAAAATGCAGGTTCCTACAAGCGCCAAGAGGGTGGGGAGAAAAGTCACAAAGAAAGCATCAGGGGTCAGAAAGCATTAATTAGCTTTCCCAATAGCAACCCAGGAGCCAAAGTCAACGGAGGAACAGTCTCAAAAATCTGGGAGAAAATACTTTGGATCTAGGTTTACAGTGATCCCTCGTTTTTCGCGGTTAATGGGGACCAGAACCTTCCGCGAAAGCCGAAAAACCGCGAAGTAGGATTTGCCCCTAGGAATTTTCATGTATGCGGGTACAAGAATGTTTTAAATATGTAAACAGTATTCATACTTTACTCATTTAAGACAAAAATTACAACAGTATACGTATTTACTTAAACGTGTCAGTGCTAATTAATAAGGTTAGTTATAAAACCTTATACAGTAATAAACATTAATCAACATTGCTTTCTGAGAGAGGCGAAGAGTCTTGTGTTGGTGGAACCAATCCCGCGCCTTTATGAGAGCCCGTGGGATGGACTCTGAGTCAACTCATCTCTTTGTGTGACATGCAGGGATCCTTCTCTCTCGCGCATCCACATGAAACAACGCTCCTTTCCGCCATGTGGCTGCCGACATGGTTGTATTTTTTCATTTTTATTTTTTGATGAATGTTTTGGAAAAACCCGCGAAGCACTGAAGCCGCAAAACATGAAGTGCGAAGTGGCAAGGGAACACTGTATATTTATTCAAACCATCAATTGGCTATCTATCAAAGTCAGCTTACAAGCCAGGCTTTTTCTGACCACCTGATCCATCATTTCTACTCCCATTCTCCCTCACAGTTCCCTCCGATCCTTGCTTCATTTCCATTTCTCAGCATTGGTCAATATATGCTATAATTCATATTTTAATTATTGTCACTGTTTATCATCAGTCTCTCTCTCTAAAATGTAAGCTTTAAGAAGTCAGAGGCTATTTCAAATGTTGTGTTGTTGTTCATCATGATAAACGTAGAACCTATGATACAACCTGTTACATAGTAGGCTCTCAATAAATGGTTGCTGAGTGAATGAATGATATTATTAGTTATCCTCCCACAAAAAAATATTCATGTGGGGTCCAGCTGAACAACCAGAGCTTTGGCCACATGCCGTAAACAGCCTAGTCCTCCAGCTCCTGCTTTGTATACACACTAGAGCTACATTCTGGAGTGGCCGGTTCCATGACTGGAATGTTCTGATTGAGCAGAAGCGGCTCAAGGCCCCTCTCTCCACCCTTCAGTGTTGATCCGCAGCTTCTTCATGGAGCTAGTTTCCCAGAGTACCCATGCTGGTCCCCGTTCTCCAGAGGACAGGGACAAAGCTGTCAAGCCTCTCTGATCCCAGACCGTGCAATCTTCTCTGCCCCAGACGGGCTATGTGGCAACTGTCCCCTGTGATTGCTAATGCCATACCCAAAGGCCAAAACCACTCTTGAGGTCTGGGTCCCCGTCAAGGATCACAGCCTCGCTCCCCCACACAACCTGGTTTTCATTCCCACATCTACATTCTGGACGTGCATGTGCTTGAAATAGAATGTGTAGGCTCTGAGTGACAATAAAAAACTGGGCCCAAACTAAGGTTACCTCGGGGTCGGGCTGGTGGACCTGCCAGCTGGGCATATGGGCAAGTCCAGTTACAGAGCAGGAAGATCCAGAGAAGACAGGAATTAAAAGCCTTTACAGACAGCCAATTGTCTTTTTACACTGGATTCAGCGTGCTTTCTCAATGCAGGAAAGGTATTTTGCAATGCTTCAGCTCCACAGGAATTCTCTTCATATACGCTGGCGTTTTATTGGCATGATGATGAGAGTCAGAATGTTCTGGCCTACTTCCCCTGCTCGGAGTTTGTGCTCGCTGCCCCCGAAGCACAGAGGAAGTCTGAAGGGTTTGGGATCATAAACTCCCTTTTTATGAAGAGGGGAAGAGGACAGGGAAATACATTTGTAGGATGTCTATATGTGTCAGAAACAGCACGTGTGCACAGCAGGCCCTCCAATAATGCCATCGCGTTATAGCATTGATGAGATACCCTAGGAACTTAACACTTGCTCATATCAATTAGCCTATGGGACAATCGGGCCTGTTATATGTTGTTTCACTTAAAGTGCCAGAACCTATAAATGGCCTTAAGTGAGGATTTACTGTATGTCATTTAATTGGCACAGCATCTCTGGCCAGGCTGGGAAGATGGCATTATTTCACAGACAGGGAAAAGGTAGCTGCGGAGATACCTAAGTCATAATCCAACTCCATGCATCCACAGAACCCACGGTAAACAATCATATACTTTCAAGAGGAGTGTGACCTGCCGTCCCAGAGGAACCGCCTTGCACGTCTTATGCATCAAACCTTGGAATGTTAAAAACAAGGAGCAATAACCTTTGGACTGGACCGTGGACAATGTTGTGTCCCGAAGAACTGTTTGCAGAGATAACAAGCAAGCAGTTATGACTACTGGACTGATGACTACCGGACTGAAAATTGAAAACATTGTTGAGGACTAACATCACGGTGTTATCTGCATCAATGGGAAGGCCTTCCTTCTATTGATGTAATTGTCCCCTGTCCCTTTCTCATAAATACCATTGTCTTTGTCTCCTAATTGGTACATTGTTTGGGCTTCTCCCCGAATTAATGATTCCAGGATAGCTACACATATTTTTTATTGTTTGAGAGAAGGTGAGAGAGAGAGAGAGAGAGAGAGAGAGAAGGGGGAGGGCCCAGAGCAGTCTCCATAGTTGTATGTCATTAGTTGTGACAGTTTCACTCCACACCGGTGGCTGTGGGGCTGTGTGGAGCAGGAACTGAATTGGGGGTAGGGATGGGGCTCCTGTATGGGAGGCAAGAAGCTTTATCACCAAGCCAGCTGCACCACAATTCAGCATATGCGTTTGCAAGGGCCAGGGCCAGGGTTCGATCCCTGGACCTTGCAGCTGCAAGGCACGCACTCAACCTGCTGAGCTATCCCAGCATCTCCCAGAATAGGTATTCTTTTTGATCTCAAATAAACACTTGTTTGTCTCTCACTTGAGAAGCCTTTTTATTTTTAGGTTAGCACCATGATATCTCTCTGTTGAAGCAAATGGCTCTGAATTTTTGCCTTTAGCCACATCCATCTCCTCAACCATCCGCGCTGGATGCTCTTAGCTGTCTTCACACTTTAGCCTGGCCATCTGCTTGAAGATGTTGAGGTACAATGGGGGCAACTCGAAGAGAAGATTCCTGTCCTTAAGTCAACTGAAGTAGATGCTGACACATGGTTAGAATTCTACATGTGCCAGGAGATGTGAAGAACACACAGAATTCTAAAGGCCAAAGTGTTAACATGAATCTCACAACACCAGGAGCCCTTCTGAGAAGCATGAACACTCAAGGGTTCTTCTACTTCAATATCTCTGCAGATGCCATGTGCATGTTTCACCAAGAATTCTTGATCACCGTGTTACAAAAGAACAAAGTGCACTTGGCAGGTCACACCTGTATCACATAGCCTCTTAACCTCTTGAATCAAACAATCAGTTCCAGAACATGGGACATCTTCTAAAACATTCTTTAGCTTAATATGGCAAAGACTGTCACAGCATGATCTTGCTATGAACTCAATACTGGTTTTGTTCCTCCAAAATTCATGCTAAAGCCCGAATCTCCAGTGTGACGGTATTTGAAGGTGAGGCCCTGGGAGGTGAGTAGGTCACCACAGTGGAGTTGCTGTGATGGAATTAATGCCCTTCTAAGAGAAGACACAGAGAGGCTGCTTTCTCGCTTTCTCTCTCTCTCTCTCTCTCTCTCTCTCTCAGCTATGCAGGATACAACCAAAAGATGGCCATCTACAAACCAGGACGTGGGCTCTCCCCAGACTCCACATCTCCCAGCACCCTGATGTTAAACCTCCCAGCCTCTGGAACTGTGAGAAATTTGTTGTTAAGACACCCAGTTTATGGTCATTTGTTATAGCAGCCCAAACAGGCTAATACAGACCTTAACCTCCTGTGCCTGTGGAGTCCCACATCATGCCTCGTTCCCAGGGTTCTGGACCTCTGGCTGCTCTGTGACTTACCACACAGAGCTGGGCTGCATGCTATATCCCTGGCCCGGCTGACTTTCCCACCATTTCTTTGCTTGGCAACCACGTTACCCCTTCTGAGGGATCTTCCCCAACCACACCTCCATCACGTTTCCATGAAGAAGAGGAATTCATTTTTCTCAAATATGTGCTTACATTATGTTTTACTAAAATTGCAAGCATGGCTTTTAATTCTACATTATGATCAGTTGTATTCATCAGATGGTAATACATAGCAGAGTGTTGGGTACATAGTAGATGCTCAAATATCTTTTTGTTAAGATGAATTCAATCCTCCCTGTAATACAGCCAAGTTAATATGATTTATGCTAGCTTGCCTTCTGGGATGCCTTCTACAATTTCCCCCAAATGGCAGTTTCTGCAAGCAGATGATGGTGACAAGTCCAAATGACCTCAGTTTCTCCAAATCCAATGTAAGAGTATGCAAATCAATATTTGCATTACAATGATGGCAAAAGGCTAATGCCTTAAAAATATAAAGAGTTCCAATAGTACTCTCCGATGGAAACTAACAATTTTCAACTTAATGAAAAACATAAATATTAAAATAATATGAAGATAGCTTTTTACACCTATGAAATTGGCAAGTGTTTTTCCAATAAAATACACAGTGTTGACAAGGGTTGAAAAAATGACTTTCCTTACATACCATTGTTGGGAAAATAAATTGATAACACTTCTCCAAAAGACTATTTGTCAGCATGTGTCAAAAGCTCCCAAAATATACATATGGTTTGAGACAGTAATTCTACTTCTACACATTGTGCACAAAGATGTACTTACTAGGATGCTCATATAATAGGGGGGAGTTCAACATTAGGGGATTCATTTAATCAATTCATTTAATTAATAAACCTATTCACTGGAACACTGCACTGTTTTTATAAGAATTCTAAAAAATATATATGGCCATAAGGTAAAATTTCTATTTTGTTAAGTGACAAAGTATGTTATAAAACAGAAAGGGACTAGATTTTTAAAAAATTAATCAATCACCTTGATGGCAGTGATGGATCTAGATTTTATGGGACCTGAAGCTTATCTAGTTTTGAGGGACCTCTTCAAAAACCAGAATACAAAGTTAGAAAAGCAGAATTCAATATGATAGTTAATTTATTTATAGGAGTCTGAACCTTGGTTTCAACCAGTGAGGTGATCATATCATTGAAGTGAGCATTTCAAGGTCTTCTCCTAAAAACTGCCTTGAAAAGACTGTTGATGATTTCTGTAACGCAAGCTGTGTTGGAGGCATGAATATCAAAGATGCTGATTTCTGGTATTGTGATCTTATTCGTTCCAATGTGGGTTTTGCTGCTCTTTTATGTAGATAGGATACCGTATTTTCCGGCATATAAGATGACCGGGTGTATAAGACGACCCCCTAATTTTACATGCCCGGTCGTCTTATACGCGGGAAAATACGGTAATTAGAAACTTGTCTATGATGAAGCTATAATGTAACGTCACTATAGAATATGCAGCAACATCAATCAAGTCAATAACTTAGTCTTACAGGTTATCACCAATTAAGATAGAAATAGACAATATTGTGAGAAACATTATAACTGATTGTTGGTATACCACAATGGTAATTGAATTCTCCTTACATTTAAGGTGAACTGTCAGTTAAATTAAGTATTACAATATGAACTCATTTTATAAGGCTGAATATTAGAAAGATGAAAAAAGGAAGGACTTGAAATTTAAGTTCCTGAAGTATTAGTAAAGTAAATTTAGCAACATATGAAACAATACATCATGACAAGAAGAGTTTATCTTGAGAATGCAAGGATGGTTTAATACTTGGAAGTCTAGTCCCAACACATTCTGTAATAATATGAGCAACTGCACAATAATCTTGATAGTGTCAGAAAAATGTTAAGAAAAACTGAAAACACATAATTAAAAAAAAATTTTAAGAATTAAAAAGAACTTTAACTTAAAGGAATCCATCAAAACTCTCAAAGAAACATAATGCTTAATGACAAAACGTTAGAAGCATTCTTCTTAAATTCAGAATTTTTGCTGTCGTTGCATCTGAAGTCTTGTTAATATATGAAAAAGAAATAAAAGGCATATGGATTAGAAGGAATAAGAGCAGTGCTTATAATCTGATATAAGAAAATCCAAGGAAACCTGCAGTCATACCATTAGAACTAATAAAGATTCAATAGGACTGAATGATATAAAATCTACATATACAATCAATAATAACCCAAAATATTAGAAAAAATTAGAGTATAGTTTAATAAAAATATACCACTTATAACAACAATATGGCAACTCTGAAGAACAATGGTAAGAGAGGGTACTTGCTCTCCCAAAAACCAATGCTATTAAAACGGTGTGAGTTTGGCAAAGAAACAGAACAAGTAGGACTATGGAACAAAATAGAAAACCTAGAAAGAAACGCAGGTTTTATGAAAGCTTGATATATGACAGAAGTGGTGAAACAAATCCTTGGAGAGATATCTGTTTCATAAATAGCATCATGAAAATTTATTCTCCATATGGAAAAAGTGAAAGAAAAATATATATATTCTTTCCTTACACTGTAAGTAAAAAAAATTCCTGATGGGCTATAAAGACCTATATGTGAGAAGCTAAACTATGAAACTTAGAAAACAAAACAAAACATGATGTTGTCTCCTAGTGTATTGGTACAGGTAAATATTTTTAAAAGAAACAAAAATTATGAACCATGGAGAAAAATACTGCTTAATTATACTGCATTAAAATGAATATTTTGCACTGCAAAAGGCACTGGAAACAAAGTAGAGAGGGCAACCCACAGTTTGAGAGAAGATATTTACAACTCACATGCTCTACCAAGGATCCGTATTCAGAATAAAGAATGCTTATAAATCAATAAAAAAACAAACAAAAAAACAGAAAATGGTCAATAACAAATAACCCAAAATAGATAGAAACAGGCAACTGATAGAGAAAGAAACCTCAAGAATCAATAAACATTAAAATGCCCAACATCATGAGTAATTATTTAAATAAAAATGGAAGGAAGGACATACTATTTCATATCCAACAGCTAGGCAACAGTCAGTAACTCTGATAACCTCAAGTATTGGTGAGATCAGGAGAAAATGGGATCTACTATTCACTGCTGATGGGAGTGTACATTTGCACAATCACTTTGGGACACCTGGTAAAGCTGAAGACACGCACTTCATAACCTGACTACTTCTTTTAGTTTTTACTTATTTATTGTTTAAAGATTTTTTTTTTTAATTGTTTGAAAGAAGGCAAGAGAGAGATAGAAAGTGGGGAAAGCCCAGAGCAGTCTCCATAGTTGTACATCATTAGTTGTGACATGGTTTCATTCCACACAGGTGGATGTGGAGCCACACAGGGTGGGAACCAAATTGGGGGCCTGCCACATGGGAGGCGAGAACCTTTGCTGCTGAGCCATCCTGGCGTTTGCCAGTTTCGCTGCAGTTCAGGACATGGGTTTGCACGAGACGAGCTGGGGCCGGGAACCGAATCCTGGACCTCAGGATTGCAATGTAAGCACTCAACCACTGAGCTCTCCGGGCATGCTCACATGGCTACTTCTTTTAAATCATCCATTACGGATAAACAGTTCACATGCAGGCCCTTGTTTTAGGATGCTCATCACAGTGCCATTTCTCACTGACTTGCTCTCAATGGTTGATTCATATAATGACACAGTGAACGGCAGGTATAGTGAATACAGCAGAACCACATCCATCAACATGGATAAATCTCAAACGCTAAAGTTGAAAGAACAGAGAGAGCTACAAAAGGATGCGTGTGGTATATGCCACTTAGGGAAAGTTGTAACACACAAGGCAGTCACATATATAGTGTTTAGGAACACAACACATGCAGTAGAAGTGCCAACATTTGCACAGCAAGTATACCCTCCAACTTCAGTATGTGGCCAGCTCTGGGAAAGAGGAGGAAGGAAAAGAAAAGGAGTTTTATGGCATTTTGTTTTACTTTATTTAAATGTAAAATGCCTGAAGAAATTATCAAAACATAATTTTCTCTTTAAAATTTGACAACTTATATATAGCACTGACCTAAATGCCCTCCAAATTTTAACTCATTTAATCTTTATGAAGTCGCTACTATAATTACTCCTGTTTTACAGACAGGGAACACTGAGGCAAAGAGAAGTAACTGGTGTGACTCCCCAGCTAATGATCTTAACCTTTGTGCTTTGCTGCTTCTAGGGTGTTAAAACAGATGTGAATATCTGTTTAATTCCAGTAATGTTTATTATAGTTATGCTTTCTGTACCTTTTCCATTAAAACAATTAAAGAATAAATCATTTTAAAGAAAGAATGCCAAAATAAAGCTGTCTAAATAACATCCCTTCCACACAGCACCCAGATCTGACCCAGGAACTTAAATCTGGGGGTAGTTATGGAAATTTGGAAGCTTTCCTTGGCTTTTGATAAAAGAACGGGTGAGGAAATTCTATAATACAAGGCAGAGAGTAAAGGCCACAAAAGGAATAATAAGATTTTCTTAAAGATAAGAACAAAAGTATAAAAGTACAATGATCATGTTTCCAGAAAAGAACTGACCTTTTAAGGAAATGAAAAGTGCGACTTTTACAGAGTTTCCAACGCATGTTTTCAAAGTATTAGAAAGCCTCTGGCTATAAATTAAAAAAAAAACCCACACTCTAACCACCTACACTAGGGATATATCCTTTATTCCTCAATCACATCGATTAGCAGATTTAAGACAGAGATTACAGACATTAGTGAGAAACCATTTGAGTTAATCCGAAATTTACTTTCTTCTCTGCTCAATTATTAATATTTTACATAATAATAACCAGTAATTATCATGGATGAATGAATATATCTTTAGAAAAGTTTTCAGGATGAAATGCTAGTCTTTAGGTAACTTATATGGAGATTAAAAAACCCACACCAATATATAGTGCTATGAATTTAATTGTTCAGAATATCTTTTATTTCCTCCTGCCATGTCTGTGAAAATTACTCTGCTTGAAAAGATACACTCTGTTTGGTCCTCAAGGTGGGGGAGGAAGACACAGGCAGTTGTCATCGGATGAACTTGTTTTCTCCTCCACTGAACAACAGCTCGGTATCACCACGTCTTTCCAAGGAAACTTTGAGGGTAAATGGGAACCGTGATGTTCCTTGTATCTTTTCACCACACGTCACACGGCTGACACACACACGAAAGCCATCCAGGATGGTCAACATGGTCAACAAGTGTCAGTAGACCCGTGCCTGTGGGATTCCATTTCATAGGGCAGACCCCTACTCTTTCAAGGTCATGTTTAAAAAGTAGTAGACGGGGGATGCTGGGACCCCAAAAAGCCTTGCCCATGGTGTACCTCTCCCCACATCTTGCCCTTCCTCGTGTCATTCCTGGAGCCTACACTTGGTCTCCTTCCTCTATATCCACCTTGACCTCTTTAAGGGCTCTTGTCCCCAGCAATTCTAGACGTGCCAGTCTGTGACTTCATAGACCTCGTCCACTCTTGAGCATATCAGGGAAACATTTTGGGGGGGGGAAATGACCACCAGGCTGTGAACAACTGGCCTTTGCCACCCTTAGGACCAGAGGTACATCCACGTAAGTCACAGGGTCCAAAAGGGGGGACTGCCTCCGTTAAGGGTGCTCCTCTGGCCATAGGCAGCCAGTGAGGGCTATTTCGGGAACACTCCAATTTTCCTCTTTGCTTTTCTGTTGTCCAGAGGGAACCGTGGCCAGCGGGGAGGGTGAGGCCTGTGCTAACCAGCTACTCCTCTTCTGGGCCGCTTCTTCTCAGCTGCTTCTTAGGTGTCTGAGGGGGAGGTTCAGAACTTTTCCCAGAGAGTGGTGAGAAAGGGTGTGGGCAGTTAGGGAAATGCATCTCTCTCTGGCCTTCATTTCAAAGCGTTTTAAAAAATAGACTTGCTGGATGTCCCAGGTGACCCCAAAACATAAAGTACATAAATTGTGTGACGGAGGAAGACTGGGGTGATGGTGCCTCTGTCCCTTACACTGGTGCATGCATTCCAAGTATTGAAGGGTGATCAAAGCATGCTGTTTGCAGGGCATTGGGGGGCGCTTGCCCCTGCGGGTTGAACAATCATTTGCATGTGCAATGTGAAGAGAGCTGGAGGTAGAAGAATGGTGGTATAGGTTGTGGGTGAGGGTGATCAGCACAGAACTCTGAGAAGTTTTGAGAATTCTAGAATCAAAACCGGCTTTCTAGGCCATTTTATTCAGGTCTACCTGTCAAAGGATGAGGACAGGACATATTTTATCGAACAGCTTTGTCAGCTTGATTTATAGCTTTAAAAATATTTAGACAGACGGTAGCCGAGCCTCTGTGTTCTTGCCCCAGGCAGGCTTGTGTGTGACACAGAAAGATGAGAAACGTTCCCCGAACACTGGTGTCAAAGCTAGAAATAGAGCCTTCCTTGCCTCTTGTATGCAAGCTGGTGTGATGGCCACTCTGTCAACAGGTGACTTGATGTCTATATCTTGAGCCGTCCTAATGGAGGCAGAGAGATACCGAGTGTCTCCCACGTCCCTAGAGATTTGGTTCCTTTATTTGGGGGTTTACGTTAGTGGGAAAGGCTGAGTCATGCCGGGTTGCTTTTAGTGCCATTACATTTTACATATTGGTGATCTGGTTTGGGTACTCCTTAAATAAACTTTAACATTCTCTTATTACCATTACATGCTAATTCGTCCATTATTTGTTCCCTACCTGATTCTTTGGAGCTTCCAATAGACATATTCCTGGGGCTGCTATAAAAGTCCCCATCTGCCGTGGCAGGTCACAGCTGTCAAGTGGACACACCCAGGCGAATCAGGCCAGACTCCAGCATGAAGGGAGCACGGTGAGTCCTTTCTGAGGCTTGTCCCTGGCTTCCCGCCCACCTCCCCTCGCACTGTCTTCCCTGCTGGTCCAGGATCATGCTGGCTGTGTCCTTGGGCCCATGCCAGAGGGTGTGGATCTTCTGGAAGCCTCCCCTGTGTCTCCGGTCTTTGCCCCTCTACACACCCTTGCCCCCGTGGAGAAAACAGAAATGTCCTTTCAGCCCCATTCAGAAGACAAACAGGGTCCCCAAGACAGCTATTGTCTAGGAGAATATGAAGACATGGCAGAGAAGGGTCCCAATTCTCTAAGGCCCAGGACAGACACTCAGGATCACAGCTGTGCATGTACAAGTGAGCAGGAGAGAAGGGAGGAGAGTGGGTGAGGCAGATTAGTTGGCCATGTATTCTGGTTTAGGTCATTTGGTGGCACTAAATGGGGAAGGGGGCTTTTACAGAATATGTGCAAAGCAGATTTAATTTTTGTAAGGAGACCCTTGTATGCCATGTCTTGCTTTAAGAGCAAGTGGGAAAGGAGAGAGTTGCCACTGGTGGAATTCCAGGGGAGGGAAGGTGACATACAATGAAGCCACAGTCATGTCCCCAAACTGCTGGGGCCCCAGCGCACAGGGACTCTGAGGAAGGGTGGGCTCTGGGCGCTAGTTCCCACAACTTAAATCTCTGGGGCTGGACTGGACAAGCCAAACTTTCCAGTCTGCCGTCCAAGCACCCAGGAAGACTTTCTACGGGACCTGGTCCCCTCTGGTACTTTCTGAAGCGGCATTTAGGAAGCATCATGCGTAGCTTCTGCCTCCTCCCCGTTTCCCTGTGAAGTTTCAGTGCTGCCTTTCAGGGGTAGCCTCTATTCTCAGCCACGCCCTGGCAATAAAGAAGCAATGTCTGAGGGTGGCTAAAGCAGTTCTGGGGGTGGTGGGTGGGGAAGGGTCAAAGTGACAAAATGCCCTGCTCAGATCCATGTCCCCAGGTCCCCTTTATCACTGTCCACAAAAGACAGCTCCTGCGTCCAGATTCACTATAAATAACCGGTCTCCCATTCTCACTACTTTCATAGGTAAGACGTGCCCCCTACACGCCTCGCAATCAAAATGAAAGCGGGCAACCGTCCTCCTAAAAGCACGGGGAAAGAAGCAAGAACCTCTGTAGTGTCTCTACCTGCTTCATCAGCTATGGCATAAATCAGGTAAAGTCGTTGTCTTGGGAGTCCTCATGGAAAAAGCTGGGCGCCTTACCTTGGGCTGGAAGACGCCTGGAGAAGCAAGACCCAACCCACATGACCGTCACTTCACAGGCACCTTGCACATCTGCTCGGCTTTATCGTCTCTGATAGCACTCTAACTGATACACGTGTTTTAGAAGAAGCCAAATGAAAGGGAGAATAATAGATGAGGTCCGTTTCCCCCAGGACAAGTCATTCCACCTTCACAGTGTGCTTTTACAAGTCAACACAACTGAAGATGGGTGAATTGTTATTTCGATCCTCAAATGCAAGCTTTAGGAACAGAGAAATGCTGCAAAAACTCAGGGCTGTTTCCGATGTACAGAGGAGCAGCACGGCATTCGCTTATATGGAATTAGGGCCATAAAAGATGGATTTTGTTTATCCTAGAAATATTTACAGAGTGCTTGTGTGTGCCACACTGACTTCAAAATGCTGGGGATAGAACAGGAAGCTCAAAGGTCTCAGCTTCCACTGATGTACAACAGACAATACACTCATAGACAAGAAAGCATCAGAGTGTGCCAAATAATAGGGAGCAAAATAAAGCAGGGTGTGGGGGTAGTCAGCAGGGGTGGGAGTGGGTGGGGTGCTATTTTATTCACTGTGTTGGATGTCCTGCTGATAAGATATTGAAGGCACTGTGGGAGCAAGGCTTGAAGATACCTAGGGGATGAACAATCAAGGGGAGGGAGTGGCAAGGTTTTTTTTTTGAGGCAGGAGCATTCTTGGTGTGTTCCGGGAAAAGCACAGAGCTAGTGTGTTTGGAGAAAAATGAGTGAGGTGGTGAATGGGGTGAAATGAGGTTAGAAAGTTAGCAAGATTGTGTAGGTTCTTACACTCCTGAGGAGCTGGGAAGCCAACAGGGAGATGAGCAGAGGTGTGGCAAGATGAGCTAGGTGAGATTTGCTTACCAGGACTGCTCTGTTAACTGATCAGGCTGGGGAAGCCGGGATGGCTCAGCAGGTTAAGTGCTCACTTTGCAGCCCCGGGGACTGAGGATCGAATCCTGGTCCCGGCCCGTGTGGACCCATTTGGTGACTGGGGTGTGCTTTCCATGCAGGAAGCCCCCAGTGTGGCCCTTGGCTCAAGGAGGCGTGCCTCCCAGGAGGAGGACCCCGGCCCTGTGCAGCCTCTGCCCACCTGTGTGGAATAAAACCATGTCAAAAACTGATGACGTACAAGTATGAAGGCTGCTCTGGGCCCTCCACCTTCTCTCTGTCTCTCTCTCTCTCTGTGAAAAACAATAAAATATTTTTTAAAAAAAGAACTGATCCTGGGGGCCAAGGACTGAAATCAGGAGACCCCAGGAACCTGAGGCAATAATGCAGGCGAGGGATTATAGTGAGTTAGACCTGGGCGGAGTGCTAGAAATGATTAGGTTTGTGGATATATTTTGAAAGTGGAGAGATAGGATTTCCTGACAGACTGGATATGAAATGAGATCAAAAGAGGAATCAAAGAGAATGGCAGGGCTTTGGCATGAGGACTGGCAGGCTGAGGCCTCCATCGGCTGAGATGGGGAAGACATTGGGAGGAGCAGATGTAGGATTTACAAGTTCATTTTTGGACCTGTTAAGGGTGAACTGTCAAGTAGGTACTCTGAGATTTAATCTGGATTTGGGGGTGGGGTGGGGGTCCCAACCAGAGGGGTCATCATGATTATTATGGACTGAATGTGTCCACTCCCAATTCATAGGCTGAAACCCCAAGGCAATGGCACTGGAAGGCAGGCCTTGGGAGATGATTAGGTTTAGGTGAGGCCATGAGGGTGGGGCCCTCATGATGGGATTTGTGCCCTTTTAAGAAGAGACCCCCCTAGGCTGCTTGCTCGCTTTCTCTCTCTCTAGGAGCACACACCAAGCAAAAGCCACGTGAGGGCACAGTGAGAAGGCAGCCATCTGCAAGCCCGGAAGAGAGACCTCACCCAAACCTGACCATGCTGACACCCTGATCTTGAACTTCCAGCCTCCAGAATTATGAGGAATTAAATTTCTGTTGTTTAAGTGACCGAGTCTGTGGCATTTTGTTAGAGCAGCCCACGGTAACTAATACAATCACATAGGTGATACTGATGAGATCAGATCACCAAGGGTGCTGCTATAGTTAGGAACTGATGAGGGAAAGCCGGGATGGCTCAGTGGGTTAAGCGCTCGCTTTGAAGCCCTGGGGACTGAGGATCGAATCCCAGCTCCGGCCCAGGCGGACCTACATGCTGAACTGGGGTGTGCTTCCCGAATGCGGTGAGGCCTCCAGTTCAGTTCAAAAATAAAAAAAAAGAACAGATGAGGTATGGGAGCTGAGATCAATGGTTAGGGGTGAGAAAATGAGTAGGAACCAACAAAGGTGACCAAGGAGGAGTTGCCAGTGAGGTAGGAAGAGAACTGAGAGGTACAGATGCCCAGGAAAGCAAGAGAAGTGTGTCTTCAGGACAGGAAGTGGTCTAATGAGTCAAGGGCTGGGGCAGGTCAAGTACAATGAGGGCTGATTAACATGTGGAAGTCACTAGTAATCTTGACTAGAGCTGTTTCTATGAGGGAACTGAAGGTCTGAGTGGATGGTTTCAAACGAAGCCACAGGAAAGGAACTGGAAACCGTGCTTGCAGACAACTCTTTCAAGACATTTTGTGATAATGCCACAGGAGCTGTGTGGTATTTGGTCCAATCTGGGGAGCTTAAGCTAAAGCATCGGGTAATCCACTTCCAAAATAGTCCCAAAGGGTTGCTGAAGACAGACAAGCCAGTCAGATGCGACACTGCTCAAATGCCATCAGGAATAACAGAAGTATTTTTAGAAGATTCAGAATGATTAGTTTTTAACCAAACATGTTTGTGGTATTGTGACAATCTCAATGGAAAACTGAAACAAACATAAAATCGCACAGGGTGTTTCTTTTAGAATTTTGCAGATACAAACTACGTACTTTGGGTCACAGTGGTAGCTGGCGTGCCTACGCAGATAACTCCCCTTGTCAAGGACTTCTCTTCTTTATAAGGCAGGCTTTGGGCACCCATTGGAGGTTACCTCTGGAATGCTTGGCCACAAGCAAAAGCATTCATTGTCATTAGCAACTTCCTCCTGATACGATCTGTCTCCATGTTCCAGAGAAAAACTAAAAAATTTCAATCTTCACAGCTAGTCTCAAGGAAACAGATTAGTGTCTGTTTAAAATGTAAAGCGTGATGCAAATGAAAAAAAAAATCACATTGGAGTTTAAATTTTCCATTGTTTCCATTCTCTCTGCCAGAATAGGATGACTTCAGATGACTTGGTGATGCTTGCAAATATAATAGAAAATGGTGTCCTAATTTAAGAAAATCGTGTGTGATGTATGAGGGCTGTCTGGGAAGTATATAGCTACATAGTATCAAAAAGAGAGGCACTGGTGGCTGGATTTTTTCTGGACAACGCTCACATATGACATATATTTTATAGATGCATGTACCTATACACACACATACATATGAACACACACACAATTTCTCATAACAGATAAACCAAGGAGTAGTTTATTACTCTCATGAAAGAACTCACCAAACACACCTTTGGGTAGTTAGAATCCATATGCTTAAAATCACAATTATAAGTTATATGACCAAGAGTCTTGGGACTATAACTGCAATAAAGCAGATCAACTCATAACTTAAAGTGAAAAGGTCAAGATTCACAGCAAAAACATTCACAACAACAACAAAATAGTCTTACAGATCTCACCAACAGTATGCTTTCCCTGAGTTACGAAATACTTGTGCTTTTGTTCAATTCTGTCTACTTGAGAGTTAGGCTGACCTTTCTTTGTATTTATCTGTATCTAAGTCAGTACAGAGTAGTACCCAGCAGGAAAACATTTAAAAATGTGTCCATTTGAATGGAAAAACATCGATCCATTTGAGAGCGATGGCTTTGACACGATTTATTAAAGTGTGGCCCATTTGACCACAATAGGTAGAATTTCAGCCTGAACTTAATCTGACATGCACATTTTGCTGATGTTTTTACTGACCTCAATTCTATTTATATTGTTTTCAATAAGTGGTAGTACCTCTCTTACACGGTTAGTTAAAAACAAACAAACCAACAAACCAACAGCATAATAGTTCTGTATTTTCCACAGACATTTAGAATGTCTCATTCACCAGCAAGAAAAAGAAAACATGTACAAAGGACTTCAGAAACAGCTATTTTCGCTACCTTGGGAAGGGTTGGGAAGAAGAGAAATGTGGCTTTTATGCTGAAAAACAAAATTGGGGGTTATCTAGTTTCTGATTCCTGTGCCAACACTGCTGTTCTAGAGCTCAGTCAAATTGTTCAATTCTCTCAATTTGCTCATCTTAAAGTTCTATAAGACCCCTAATTCCTCAAATACTATCCAATTCCTTTTGGCTACTTCATTTTCACTTAATTTAAAGGATGGAACCTTACGTAAGTGCTGTGGAACACCTCCCAACTATAAAATTAAAGCCCCCCCGCCCCCTCAGCCCAGTATCTGTGCATAAATGTTACTGTAATTGGGGTGGGGGTAGGGAATTGTTACTGTAAGTACCCAAGCCTCATTCATAACCTTGGTGGGCGATACAAAGATTGGGAAGGACACGCCAGGAACCTGCTGTATATGAGTGGCAGTCAAACTTTGCCAGAAAAATGCTGTGTGACCTTGAACGAGTTACTTAATCTTTTTTTCTCAAAAGAGCTTTAGTGACATATAACATCTAATAAATTGTATATATTTAAAATGTACAAATTTGATAAGTCTTGATAGATACCTATACTCATGAAACTGTCACCAACATGAAGGTAACATCTGTTTTCCTTCACGAGAGGTCTTCCTGGGTCTGATCCATTCTTTATAGGTTAAGTGCAGGAAAACATTTACCCCGTGATTCTCACTTTGTGGAATTTAATAAAAATGTATGTAAAAGAGCTGTGACAGCCAAATATAAACTACTATCCAGGGTCCAGCAGAGCAATGCCCTTTTTGAAGTAGCCTGGTATAAACGGACTTGTTGTCTTAGTAACCTTAGTAACCGTTGTGTTCCAAATTTCCTGAAGTAAAATGTCCCATTGACTGACAAGGGACAGCCAGTGAGAGCAGTGAATCTGGACTATCTGGACTATGCTTGTTTGTTATGTGAAGAGTTTGTAATAAAGACTTGGTAGAAATCACCAGCTCATCAAAAGGGGGCATTACTTCTGCCGAACCCTGTCATATCTATTCCAGTTCACTCATGTTTTTTAACACATATTTATTGAGCATCTACTGTAAGTAGGCCCCATACTAGGACTGTGTAAAACAACAAGGAATCAAACAATCTACCTGCCCTCGTGGCTCTTTTATGCCAGTTGGGGAGAGATAGGGATGTCAAATAAACAAATGAGCATATACTATTGTCAGGTGACAGTTCACTGTAAGGAAATAATGCAGGTTAGGGTAAACCTAACAGGAAAGGAAAAGATATTTCAGAAAGAGTGGTCAGAGAAGCCCACCCAGGTAAGATAACATTTGAATAAAGATTGAATGGGGGGAAGCCGTGATGGCTCAGCGAATTAAGCACTCGCTTTGCAGGCCCAGGGACTGAGGATCGAATCCTGACCCTGGCCTGTGTGGACCCATATGCTGAACTGGGGAGTGCCTCCCATGCAGGAGGCCCCTATCCCAGTTCCCGCCCTGCGAGGTCCCCACCCACCTGTGTGGAATGAAACCATGTTGAAAACTGATGACACACAACAATGGGGACGGCTCTGGGCCCTCCCCTTTCCCTCTGTCTCTGTCAAAAACAATGAAATAAATTAAAAAAAAAGAATGATTGACTGGGGGAGAAGTCATCCTTGTCACAGATGTCCAGGAGAAGAAGGTTCCAGGCACAGGGAACAGTATAAAGGTTTGGGGCAGCAATAAGCTAAGCTGTTGAAGGAACTACCAAGATGCCAGGAGCTGGCATGGAAGGGCAGGGGCAGGGTGGCAGGCGAGGAGTCCAGAGGCTTAAGTAAGCCATGGGCTTATATCTCTGCTGTGTACGTGGAATGAGGTGACGGGTCATGCAGGGCATGAAGCAGAAGACAGGGGTGATGTGACGTAGGAGCTGCATGACCATTCAGGCGGCTCTATGGAGACTGGTGGTGGCAAAGGGGAAGCAAGGACACCAGGTCGTAGGCTACTGCAATCGTCCTCGCACGAGGTGCTACTGCTCCAGAAGCAGAGACATTAGGAAGGGGTCAGGGTCTAGATTGAGCTCTCAGTGATAGCTCATGATTTACCGTATTTTCCCAGTTACAAAATGCGTACTAATAATGCTTCAACTTAGGTCGTACTTACTATGGTTCAGGCAAGTAACATAAATCAACTAATTTAATCCTCGCAGCACTATGAGTAAGTCCTACCTTTATTTTTCTTTAAGATTTATTTTATTGTTTGACAGACAGACAGAGAGAAGGGGGAGGGCCCAAAGCAGTCTCCACAGCCGTACTTCATTAGTTTCCACACAGTTTCATTCCACAGGTGGATGTGGGGCCATGCAGAGCAGGAACCAAACCCGGGGGCCTCCCATATTGGAAGCATGCCTTAGTTCAGCACATGGGTCCTCACAGGCCAGGGCCAGGACTCGAGTTTCAACCCCGCAGCTGCAACGCGAGTGTTCAACCTGCTGAGCCATCTCGGCATCCCAGGTCCTAGTTTTATACCCACTTACAGATGGGGACATTGATGGGGAGGGCAGTGAAGTGACTCGACTAGAGTTACTTGGTGATAGATGATGGAGCTGGGATGAGACCAGGCAGTCAGGTTTCGGAGTCTATGGCTTCAACTATACTCTATTATAAAGATTTATTTTTACTGTTTTTGACAGAGACAGAGAGCAACAGAGAGGAGGGGGAGGGCCCAGAACAGTCTCCATAGTTGTACGTCATCAGTTTTCAACATGGTTTCATTCCACACAGGTGGGCAGGAGCCGCGCAGGGTGGGAGCTGGGCTGGGGGCCTCCCACATGGGAAGCACGCCCCAGTTCAGCATATGGGTCTGCACGGGCTGGAGCCGAGATTCGATCCTCAGTCCCCAGGGCTGTAAGAGAGCACTTAACCCGCTGAGCCATCTTGGCCTCCCCTACACACTACTATATATGACTTCTCAAGGTTTTTAAATAAAGAAATTACTATTTTGATCCAGGTGAACCTTGACTGACCAAAAAAAATGGAGAAACAAATTTTATAGTGATTTCATCGGAAACTTTTGTTTCAAACAAAAATTTCAGAACTAACCTTTTGTATAGAACAAGATAAACCAAATGTCCGTGAAGCCACTTCTCACAGATCTGTTTTCTGACAACTACTTGTAGCATTGACCATGTTAATGATGAGTACCATTAAGGACTGTACTGAAGGCGACCGTTTGGAAAAAACACGGACTCAATATTAGGGCTGGGCATGAAGAATTCAGACCACAGTGGCCCGACTGTCTTCCTGTTGGCAAAGTCTTCTTTTCTGGTACTTTCCTTTGGGATTTTCTCTGCTAAAAGAGGAAGCTATCTTCTCATTATTAAGGGCATACAATAAATCAACACTCCCCTATTTTACTGTCACTAAGGATTTCTGGGAGACAGCCTGCTTTTCATCACTATTTCTCTCACGCCATTCTCCCTCTCAGATCTCCTGGGAAATGGGTCAGGATTTTATGGATGAGGAAGAGTAAGAGGTGTCCGTGTTGTTCCATGGCAGAGCTGGGATGGTAACACCAGGATCAGAACGTTCCCGATGTTTTTATAGAGGGGCTGTGAGCTCAGCCTGAGACAGTGCTTCCATTGTGTCATCAGATGAAACTATTACGAAAGACCGGGGGGGCAAACACATTCTGAAGTCTGCACTAAAAAGGAGTGGGCAAATCATACATGTTGGTAGAAGTTGAGACAACATGTTGCTTAGCACTCTGTTTAGGTGAACGTCAAGACTTCTGTCACTGCGGAAATCTGTACACATTAAGGAAACTTGGGTTTGTTCAATATCCTGACTGTAATTCTAACTTCGGGAGGCAACACAGTTCAGATCTTTTTCAAGTCATCCTAAGTACAGCAGATGAGGCATAAAATCTTTTATGAGCCCGTAAATAGAAGCTTCGGCCTCCTAAGGTTTCAAGTAAGATCAAAGTACTCGTTCTTTTCCATCCTGTAAAATGCAGAGTTTTAGTCATTTGTTCCAGGCTAAAAGGAGAGAAAGCCTAAGAGATCAGAGGCGAATCTTCAGGTTTCTTTTATTCCAGACTGTCAACAAACATGAGCAACTAAGGCCTAACACCTCTTTCCTAGGGACGCATTACGTGTGTGTGTGTGTGTGTTCTACTGCATGCCCTGTGAATACGTGTGTGTGTGAGAATGTAGCTTGACATACTTAGGCTTCAGGATCATTTTAAAAGCAGGAGAAAGAGAAACAAGATTTACAAATGCAAAATTAACCAAAAGTTCAACCAACTTGTGATTTTCTTTAATCTTCGAAATATCACCTTCCTTTTCTTATCCATACAGGATAAGGTCAAAAGTTTTACTTCTATGCTCATTACTTTACTAAAAAAGCATGACATTTGAACATTAATTGATGTTCTTCACGATTCCAGGTACCATTAGCTGAATGCTGGGCTCTTGCACACACAGTTTCACAATGACTGATGAGAGCTAATAAAGGAAAAGGGAAGATACGAAAGCCTGCTTTGCAGGAAGTTCTGCCTTTTGTTCTGGCAACAAAATGGAATGCAAAGGGCAGATATGAAAACTTTCTCTTCTGCCCATAGCCTGGAGATGATTCGTAAAATTCATTCCATAAAAGGTAAAAATATTTCATCTTCAAAATGTTGCAGGCATTCCACTTAGAAAATTAATTTATTTCCATATTCATTGTGGCCAGGAGGGCATAGTGGAGTTACAAGAACAAAGGCTTAAGTGTCAGAGAGTCCTGGATTCAAATCCAGATTTTGCCCCATTTAGCCTGTTTCCTCATCAATGAGAAGAAGATAAAACTACCTTCTTTTGGGATTACAATGGGAATTAGTGATGTCAGCAGATTCCCATAGACAGAGCAGATGCTTAGTATATGATTTTAATATAAATTAAAATGACAGACAGTGGTTTAGATGCAATGCTACCAACACTATATTAATCCAAAGAACATGAAATGCTTAGGTATAAAGCTAATTAAACATGTGTAGGATCTGGGTGCTGATAATTACAATGAGCTGATGAAAGAAATCGAAGGCCTAATAATTAAAGAGACATACTGTTTTCATAGATTGGAAGACTAAACAAAGTAAAGATGTCACTCCTCATAGATGGATCTATAGGTTTAAAACAATTCTTTTCAAAACTACAGCAAGTTGTTTTTTTTTAATGAACATTAAGAAGCTTATTCTAAAATGTATATAAAAAGGCAAAGGAGTGAGAATAGTCAAAATAATTTTGACAAAGAAGAATATAGTGGGAGGAATTAATCTACCAGGTGAGGTGGTCCTTATTACTACACTGGCTGCTTCTGTCATACTTGGCATACCTTTTTTTTCTTTTTTTTGAGGGAAAGAGGAAGCTGTAGCTACAGGTATGAATGGTGCAGAACAAGGATGAACAACTACAATAGAGAGAAGTATACCACTGTGGTTCCATATCAGTTTCTAGAGGAGTTCAAGAGATCAATATCTAGTAGCTATTATTCTGGTCTGCCCTCATAAAAGATCTGCCCTTTTTCAAACTGCTAAACTCTTATTCATCCCTCAAAACCCAATTCAAAGGCTACTTTTCATTAAAAACCTTCCAAGTTATCTAAGTTGAAATTTCTTTGTTTCTCTGTTCAGTACAATGTGGTAGTTAAGCACCTGGGCCCTGCAGACAGATGGCCAGGGTTCAAACCTTGGCTTTGCTGTGATTTATTTTTTATTGTTTTCAAGAGGAGGGAAGGAGGGAGGGAGGAAGGGAGAGAGAGAGAGAAAGAGGAGAAGGAGAAGGGGGGAGGGCCCAGAGCAGTCTCCATAGTTGTACACAATTAGTTGTGACATGGTTTCATTCCACACAGGTGGATGTGGGTCTCACGGGGCGAGAACCGAACTGGGGGCCTCTTGCTTGGGAGGCGGGAATCTTCATCATCAAGCTGCCCCGGTGGTTACCAGCTATGCTGAAGTTCAGCATATAGGCTTGCATGGCCGGGGGGCAAGAAATGAAACCCTGGGCTTCACCATGGTGAGGTAAGCGATCAATCACTGAGCTATCTGGGCATCCCATGCTCAGCATGTTAGATGCTGCATAGCTGGCCTGGTGTGAGTGCTTAGTAAATGTTATTTACTGGGATGACATTGGCATACACACACACACACACACACACACACACACACACACACACACAGGGTCTGGCAGAAGTAATAGCCTTCTGTAAGTTTACCTCTCATAAAAAAAGGGGGCATTACTTCTGCCGGACCCTGTATCTATATGCCTCCTCCACTAGCACAGAACCTCCTGAACGTCAGGGGCCAACCGTACTCTGCTTTCAAAACACCTACAGAATGCAAATTCAATTCCTTGCATCCACTGGTAAAGCCGTTATGTCCCTCGAGTAGAACAAGAGTGCCACCTGCCTCCCAACTTCTGCCCAGGCCCCTTTAGTCTATGCCAAGCCCAGCAGCCAGAATCGCCTCTTCGTAACTGAAGCGACTCCGCTGCTCCTACCTCTGCCATACTGCCAGCATAGCCCACGTCTCTGCGGGTGTGAGAGCCCTGCATGATTCAGCCCCCGCTGTACCCCAACCCCATTCCTGCTCCTCTGTCCCTGTGCGACCCCAAGCCCAGGGGGCTCCTTGCTGTTCCCAGAATGCTGCAGGCATGCGCTTGCTCAGAGCCTTTGCATAGGCTGCTCCCTCTGCCAGGAAGTCTCTTCCAGACGCCTGCGTGGCTTACGCCTTCACATGCCCCGGGTACGGCTCCCATGCCACCATGCGCTCTCCATCCTCTTTAAAACAACAAGGCTCCTCCTTTCATTTCTGGACTCCTCCCTTACTTCATTGTCCTCCATTGTTGGTTTCTCATCTGCCACCTCAACAGAACAGAAGCTCCAGATGAGAGAGTTGTGACTTTTTATTGCCTCGAAGAGCGCTTAAGTGAGAACTCGGTAAAAACTTGTTGTAAGAGTGATGTTCTTTCCTCCCACCTGCTAGAGCACCATGCACATTGTAGGTATTTCATGAGTAGTTGTTCAATTGAACTCTTTTGCTCTTAAAAAGGTTCCTGCATTACGTGGCTCTTAGGAAGGCACATGGAACATGGTAAAGTGCATAAGCTCAGAATCATGCAATTATTGAATCAGAGCAGAAGACACCTTGTCCCAAGCGAAGCTCCTTCCCCAGGAAATTCTGCAGCTGCACTGGCCTAGTCCACTTGCCTCGGCATGGTCCACATGAGGAGTAATATCAGTATCTGGGTGCTCACTGACCATGGTTGGGGCCTGAGCTCCCTGGAGCAGACAAGAGCAGGATATGGCTCAGGGAGTCTCTGAACTGGGGCAATTGAGACGTGTGCATAAGGCAGAGAGGTGTGAAGTCATCTGAGTATGCCAGCCACCTTCTCATTGTTGAGTCTGCCCACGTTTGTAAGTGTGTCAAGCTGGGGATTGAAGTGGCAGATAAAAGTGGTTCAGAGATCACACAGAGATCAAAAGAACAGCACAGCGTAGAAGGCAAGGGGGCAGGACAGCTCTACCACTCACTGCAGGGAGTGTGCAAGTTCCCACGCTTCTTCTGAGGGCCTGCTAGTCACATGTGCTGGGGCGACATACTCTCGTTTAAGGACATGAGGGAGGCCAGACATTTAAGGCCTCCCTTGTTTCCTGCCAAAGTATGACGACTTTCCATCCCCTCCTGGGGCTGATTAAAATGCCCTCATGTGGTGCTATGTTGTAATGGCACCTCAAACTGTCCCCAGGGCATAATTCTACTCCAGCATCACCTGGGAACTTGTTAGAGGTGCAACTTCTCGGGTCCCACCCCAGATCTACTGAACTAAAAACTCAGGAAGTACATAGTAGACTTTCGGTTACGCAGCAGCCATGCCAGCTAAATGCAGTAGTAGTTGGATTATTTTTTTGCCACTTGTTTGAGAGTGCCGGTTGCCTGAGTTCGTTAACGAAGAGTCAACTGTAGTAGGACATGTGTGTTTTGACAAGTTCTATGCTAACGTTTGAGAACCACCATCCTAAGTGACAAATGTAAGGACGAAGAATGCAGCTGGATAAAGTGACAGAGACTGGCACGGTGGGTCCTACCTTGTGGAGGGCTCTCTGATAAGTGCTACCTGAGAGGGGTCTGAACGCAGTGAGGAGGGGGCCATGCAGATATGGGGGCCCAGGAATCAGGGGTCGAATTCAAGCAGAATGAGCGGCGAGGGCACAGTTCACGGGGAAACTGCCAGAGGCCAGCATGGCTGGATATACGCACCACTTCTTTGTAGTCTTTGATTTATGTATATTTTCAAGTCTTTACATGGTTACCATGTGCCTTTAGTTATACTCAACATTCCTTAAATACAAGAACCAGATTTCATATATTTTTTAAATAACTCACCATGGCACTGTGAACAGTGCCAGAAACTGAGAATATTCTTAAATATTCTTAATAAATGCATATGCCGATGAATGCAGGGAGGGAAAGTAAGACGTGGGCAAAATTTGTGGGGGAGAAAAAATGAAGGACTTGCTTTTTTTTTTTTTTTATCATGTTTAGCTTTATATTCCTGAGAGACATTTAGCCAGAGATGTCTGAAGGCCAATTAACACCTTGGAAAACTTTTGCAAGTGAAAACTCGGTGGGAATATCATTTTTAATGACATTACCAAACTTCCGAGAACTGAAACTCAGTGTAATGAAAATAGGAGCTCTTCGTGACGGGGTTGAGTTCAATCAGTTAGATGCCAAACCACTTTCATCTGCTGCATCTGAGGATGGAGCTTGGCCGATGTCAGACAGAGAGGGAGTAATGGGAGTTGAAACCCGACCAGGGGATTTTACATTTCGTCTTGCAATGCTAAGAAACCAAGTCGATATGCTTGTGAAGGTGGAAGAGGCTAGAATAAAGCCAAGTGAAACTAAACTGATGACTTGACAGACTTCATTTTATTGTCTTGAAGAAAGAAACACTTCAAGTTTGTGCCAAGTGCCATAAGCCTGACTGACCCTTCAAAGGAGAAAGGAAGGAAAGAAGAGTGTCCCCAGCCTTAGTCTGCTTGGGCTGCTATAACAAAGTACCCTAGACGGGGCCTTAAACAACAGAAATGTGTTTCCTCACTGTTCTGGAGGCTGGAGGTCCAAGATCAAGGTGCCAGCAGAAGTAGTACCTTTTGAGGCCTTTCTTCATGGCTTATAGATAGATGGCTGCCTTCTTGTGTCTTTACATGGTCATCTCTCTGTCTGTCCTAATCTCTTCACATACACTCTAGTCATATAGGATTAGGGCCCACCCTAATGACTTTATTTTAACTTCATTACCTCTTTAAAAGCTCCACCTCTAAAAATAGTCATATTCTGAAGATACTGGGAAGGCTGGAACTTCTACCTGTGAATTTGGGAGGACATAATTCAGCCCAAAGCAGCCCCTAAAGAGCGTGCCTCAGACTGACAATTTTTTTTTTGGAGAATCTTTCAATACATTTGCCTATTTCATGACGGGTGATTCACACAAACAATGTGCAACAGTGAATTTTTGTTCAGCTGTTGTTGACCCAAAACAGTGTAACCCTGGTGCTCCATGCTCTCTATTCGCCCAATTTGCCCCGAGTGACTTTTTGTTTGTTTTTCCCCATGAAAAATAGTCCTCAGAGGGAAACGATTTGCTGAAGTAGAAGTGAAATGAAAAACAGAAGCACTAAAAGGCCTCAAAATCGAGTTCAAAAACTGTTTTGAGCAGTGGAGAAAGTATCTCAATAGGTGTACTGCATCCGACAGAGAGTATTTTGAAAGTGACTGAAGATGAAACATGTGAGGATAAATACACAACTTTTTATAAATACATTCTGGAGTTTGGGGGGTCCCCCCTCCTATGTCTCCTTTCTAGCAAATACAGAATGTGTGCCTTCCTGTGTTCTGACACACCTCCTGAAATACAAGAAGCTGCCAAAAATCTCACTTTCCCGATGTCAGCAGGTGGCCTTCTGGAAGCCACTTCCGGGATGAGAGTCCCCAGGATAAAGTTCTATTTGAGTGCACGGCACGCAGCTGGCTTACATCTTAACAGTTTCACTATTTTATAGACCATCCTTTAAAGCTGGAGCAAAAAGTGTGTGGGGACTCTTACAGAATTGGATGGACGTAAAAGATTATATTTTAAAGTCAGTTTTGAAAGGACAAATGAACTTGGTAAAAAGTTTTTAAGTGAGCAAAGAACCTTACATTTACAAAAAAAAAAAAAAGCAAGATTTTGTCAAGAGATTTCAGGTAGAGTTTTCCGGTAAACTAAAATAAGAGGCTGATAAAGTAAATCTTTTCTCATAAGTAGTTCGGGCACATTTTTGATCATGTCTCTTGTTCCAACTAAACCAAAGCAGAGCATATTAAAGTATGCATTCTGAGTTTAGATACTTCCAATCTCATTCCTGCAGAGACTGTAGAGTAACAGCTGGCATTATGAGAACACAGATTAAAAATGGGAATTTAGTCACCATAGGAGAGATTCCTTCTCTCTCTTGTGCCATTCAAACCTTGAACAATGGCCTGCCCCTCAAAATTCCTTATCCATCTGAAGTTAGCCACCCTGCTGGGATAGACAATGGCCAAGGCTCAGTCATCTGAGGTTCAGATCAGTTAGCAAATCTACATCAACTCTTTTGGAGTATCAGCTGAGATCCACCAGAAATCTACAGGGCTCAAAAGACATGTCTTCTAACAATATAACGTCATACTATGCCCTTGGAGTTTGAGGTTTTACTTAAAGATGTAGCTATATGAAAAACCTTTTCATGAAACAATTGTCTATTACATAATATGATGTCAACATTAAGATATGGGAGTTCTTGGACTACAATGCTTTAAAGCTTTTTTAATTTTTTTCTTTCTTCTCCTAATGAGCTAATATAAGCCACTTTTTAAATAATGAAATCCACTTGATTCATTATATTTCTCCTTTTAGCTTCTTTCTTTGTCTTGGCTGCACTGACAGCAAGTATCCTTATCTTAATTTTTCTGGCACATACATTGTGCCCAACTGCTACTTGTATTAATTCTTGTTTTAATGGTTCTTCTATACTTTTATTGTTTTTGAATAAATCAGTCTATTTTGGATGTAGAGAGGTATAAATAACAGATAAAACTTGCCTTACTTTCTTTTCTATTTTTCTTAAAAGATATATTTTATTGTTTTTGACAGAGAGAGAGACAGAGAGACAGAGAGAAGGGGGAGGGCCCAGAGCAGTCTCCACAGATGTACGTCATCAGTTTTCAATGTGGTTTCGTTCCACACAGGTGGGCGGGGGTTGCACAGGCAAGGAACTGGGCTGGGGGCCTTCCACATGTGAAGCACGCCCCTTTGAGCTAGGAGCTGAACTGGGGATGAGAACTGAAATGGGGGCCTCTGGCATGGGAAGCACACCCCAGTTCAGCATATGGGTCCACACGGGCTTAGGCTGGGACTTGACCCTCGGTCCCTGGGGCTGCAAAGCGAGCGCCCAACCCGCTGAGCCATCCCGGCTTCCCCATTACTTGCCTTACTTTCTTTCATGTTGTCTTATGAAACTTGATGAAGAGTTCCTTTTTGAATAAGAGTATTTTTTACATCCGTAAAAAAGCATAAACATGATCTGGGTGTCTGTGTTAAGATAGGTTATCACAGCTGTGACAGAGAAAGAAATATTTCACAATGGCTGATTGGCACACTGATTCTTTGAAATGACTTTGGAAATTATAATAAATCCCATAAGCCCATAACCAGTTACTTAACCTCAGAGCTCCAGCTGCAATATTATTATTATTATTATTATTTATATATATATATTTTATTGTTAAATTTAATGGGGTGACATTGGTTGGCAACAATCAGACAGTTTCCCAATGGACAACTCCACATCACATCACCCATGCATCGCATTATGTGCCCAGCTCCCAGAATCAGGTCCCCCTCCAACCCGATATATCTGGTGCCCACTCCCCCCTCCCCACACAACTCTCCCTCCCCCCTCCCCCCTCCTCCCTCCTCTCCAGGTA